>JAODVM010323125.1:0-11586 GCA_025400095.1 Phenganax marumi
ACGATTTTCAAATTCTGGTTAAAGTATTACACTAACCCAGGGTTAAGCTAACCCAGCTTTGAACAACCGGCCCCTGGTGTAAAAAAACTTATCGTCATATTAGCCCCCTACTCCTACTAGCCCCCTACCTTGCGCCGGGCCTGGTTTGAGCAAAGAAAGCGTGAATCTCATCGTAATAGTCAGCCATGTAAGTGATAAGAATGAATATTCAATTAAAAATCTATTTAATCCTTATAGCCCCAATACTCATGTTAAAAGGCAGTAGAATCATAGAATACCAGGTCAGTACCGACCATGGTACAGACTTTGAAAAACAGCATTGCGTAAACGGCTGTGTATAGGTGAGTTTTGCATCAGATTAATGTTAACTTATTTCTGAGTTTGAAATAATTGGTCGTAGCTCCTCCCCCTGCATATTGAACATAGCTATATAAAAGCAACATAAAATAAATGCCCTATGAAGTAGTTGTGCCCGCTGGCTTGACGTTCATAACGTATATCACGAGTTTTTAATTTACAAATTCACATATCACGATTCACGACTCACGAGTTCTAATCTATACCACGATCACGTCACGATGTATGTACGGTACCTATTACCGCCTACTGTATATATATTTTTGAGCAATATATATCACATAAATGTAATACATTTTGTCATGTTTGATGCCTCATACTTATGCTTGCGTTACAAGTGAAAAGCAGGTTCTATTGTATTTTAATCTTTCAGGTATTGGTTTGGCGCACTGGTTAGCATCTTGGACATTCAGTTGACATTGTAGGTTTAGTTATATACCATATGGGTTTAAATGATTTCTTATAGACTTTATGCTTCATCGATGATTCTTGTTCCTAACGAGGTTCCTAATACAAAAAAATTGCATTTTCATATTTGTGTTGTAAGTGAACCAACCTACACAAAGAACACAATTGCTCCATGTCTTGGTCATCTTATCACTTACAGCAATAAATGTGCTCATGTTCACATAGGGCCACATCTTTATGACATATAAAACAGACTGACAAACATGTAACTCAAATCTCTTTACAGTCAAACAGGTTGTTGTGTTCCCTTAAACAGTGCGACGTTGCGATCAATTGCTCCAAACTCCAAAGTAGTTGCGACCGCTAGACGCAAATTCCCTCTTTGCTGTTATTGTGTTCATACAACGATGTCAAAACAACGGTTAACTAATAAACTTTATGAATAAAGTGTATTCGGTGATGCCACTGTGACCGATGCCACTGTGATCATGTCAATTCTATAATTCATCATTTCGGCTTTTAAAGATTCCGGCTTTTCTCATTCCGGTTTTATTTCGTTCCTTGATTACCCGCTCCTGGTTTTAAAGATCGCCAGTGCTAACGTCATCATGCGAGTAGTTAAAGAGTCTTGATGAGTTGATGAGTGCTTGTATCCTATATTGCATAAGCAGATTAACTTAATTGACCTTTTCTTAACCTTTTGAATCCATTGCAAAATAAAAAAAGACCCTCTGAGACCAGAGACTCGACGAGAGTCACGAGACTGCATACCTTCTCTAACGTGTTTTGCTGCTTTAATATGCAGCTGGCTTATCAATCGTCATGAATTGTAGAAATAGACTTTGTTGACTATGGCCAGCGTGTTTGCTGTAAAGATCTGTTTATTCATCCATATCTGTCTTGATCTGATTAATTAGCACTGTGGTACATCCTGGTGCATCGTTATTCCTCGATACACGGGATGTTCCAGAAAAATTGAGCCATTTCAGTTAAATCTCACTGAATTCACATGATTTAAGCTATGTTCACACTACACAAACTAAATCGAATTCGAACTCGTTTCAGCTAACCCGGATCTGATATTTAGAATGTGGACACCATTACTATGTAGCCCCGGTTAGCTAAAACGAGGTCCAACCCGGGTCAGTTTGCGCATTTTGGTCAGGTCGTTATGGAGGGAATCTCAAGTGATTGAGACATTCTATTTTTGCGCATCCTACTCGATAAAAAGCTGTCAAAATCACAGAGGTCAAAATACAGTTCATGTATTTCAATATGCATTTGAAAGGTTCCCAGCGGTTTATCCATCAAACCCTGTGTACCATTCGTATCATTTTTTTGTAGGATGCAATTACTAGCAGAGTTTTACCCCAGGGGTAAATTCACACAAAGTATTTCCCGGATTAACTTGATGAAAGATCAAATAAACAAGCCGCGTTAAACCGGTCAGGATAAGTCCGTTTTCCACTGTGTGAGATTGTCAGATTGTTGCCCAGATCGCTGGTCCCGATGCGACAGATTTTCTAGCAACGCGATTGGATGGTCTTCCACAAGTTCGTGGGGAATTATTTTGCAAGCCAATACGTTGCTATGTTTGTTTATCGCGTCGCGACGCGCGAACGAATCCCACGCGAACCCGCACCGCAGTGTGGAAAACGGACTTAATTAAGGGAAATTTTAAAGAAAATTTCATGGAGAGTGAAATCTGAAGCGGAAACAGATGACAGATAAAAATTGTAGGAAACAATAGGATATCCTCATTTGGGTCAAACTTTCGTTCGAATAAATATTGTAAGAAATTGTTGTCGTTCAGTAACGTTCAGTAATAAACTTTAATTCGTAGAATATCGTCTATTTGACGCGTGGAACGTCGTTAGAATGAGATCAAGAATAAAAGAGGTCAACGATCAAGTCTCGTCCGAATCTGGTGTTGACGAAGACCAAATATCAACGACCGAAAGTCTAAACGGACATAGACGCTCGTGTTCTTATTTAATTTCGCGACCGGTCTACAACAAATCGGACTTCTTCAAACACTATAAGCACGAGGCAAATAAGGACAAGACTTTTACTGAGAAACTACGAGGTCTGAAGCCTGAGATTACTTGTGAAACGATAGTAAAGTCTGTATGTTCTATAATACCCTTGCTCTCATGGCTGCCAAAATACAATTTGAGAAGAAATTTACCTATGGACCTTGCAGCTGGGTTGACAGTTGGTGTAATGAATATCCCACAAGGTCAGTGTGGTTATCCCTTATGTTATCTCTATTACCTGTGAAATAGATTGTTGTGGGGTTTATTGTTTGATAGTGATATACTGATAATCGATAGCCAACATGTTTTGAATGTAGTAGCGTGCACCAAGCGATGTTGCGTAATATTGTTACTGGATTTATACGTGCAGTGACTCTGACTGAGACTGGTCAATGAGTATAGTCTATTGCCAAATAATATTTCAAGTTGTTTCATTGCTGTTACTGATGAGTGGGTGGATCTTTATTTGTCTGCATGGCTATTAGTTGGATGGGATTTTCCTTGTTCATAGCAACTAAAGAAAATTGTCAAAATATTGTCAAGTGAACAAACCAAGAAGATCTCTACTATTTCAAGCAATGGGCATTAATTTGACAAATTTTCCTACCAGCTAACACTACTAAGCCTGGTTTTTCATTTAGTTGTAAATGTTGTAAGGATAAAGTCATGATCTTTCTAAACAGCTCAAATGAAACAATTTCAAATATATTCTTATTGTGTACATTATCTATTACATTTACTGCCAAGAGAGATATTGTGACTCTTTATATGTGATGGTTATGAACATATGGAAACCACAGTTTACTAGAATCTTAGGTCTGCTTAGAGCAGAAACAACAGGTATTTTATCTAGACCCAACTATAAAATACCTATACAAAAGCAGTTCGACCAATAACTTGAAAACTTGTAAAATGTGTGTCGTGTGAATGAGAACAAAAATTTAGCATCCATATCTATAGATCTGCTTGCAGGCAGTGTGCCTTGCCCTTGCTTTTGAAATGAAAAGTGGGCCTTGCCCTTACTGTTAGAGTGAACATTCAGTACATACTAACTTTTTAAGATATGATGTATCCCAGTATTCCCTACTTGTTTGCAAAACTTTGTGTGCCACTTTACGAGTTTACTCATCAAGGGGGGGGGATCCTTGCATTTTATAATCCCAGGCCAATATATTAGGATAGATTCCTGCTTTTTGATGGTCAATATTCATTTGCATGAGATATGCTGCACTTCAGCCAAATATTGGTATGGCACTGTTTGTCCTACATGGCATACAATGTCAAGTAATAGCACGTCCAAAAGAAAGATTCAACCAATTGTTTACTTAGTCTTACAACAATTTTTTTTGGTGTATTGTAATAGTGCAGGCATACAAAGAAACATTGCATTACCAATTTAATTAGCAGATGGTTCATATGGGATGCCATTTGGATTTGTGAAGTTTTGTACCTTTTACCTAGGTAGAGATATCATTCTAGTGCAGACATTTTGTTTCGTCCCTGGAAAAGGTTTAACGTTACTTCATTCCATAATATGAACGCCTCTCTAATGCGGATATTTTGTTAGATTGTTTACTTTAAAAATTCCGCTCCGAATTTAAAACCATCATTTAACTTATAATCTCAGGAATCTTGAAACTAATTTAATTCTTCCAAGCCCCCAAAAGGAATTTCTTAATTAAAAAGAGGTTCAAATACAAAGGAGCCATTCACTGGAATAATCTGTTCACAGAGACTAAAAAGGCTGAGTCTATTTATTCATTTAAAAGTATCATAAAACCTACAGCGAGATGGAGATTACTCTTCTCCTTCCATGATTAACATAGTTTTGTTAACGTTTCGTCTGCTCGTCGTCTTTTTTTGTCTATTATTTTATTTAGTATAGTTCTTGTAGATAGTCTTGGTAACTTGTCATTGTTGTATACCTGTAATTGATTACTCAACACGCCCCTCATGTAAACCAGCTATATTGATGAGGCCAGCGTGTTTAAATAAAATATGTATGTGTGTACGTTAGTATGTATGTATGTATGAACCTTTACAATACGGACACCTCTCTAATACGTACATTCAGCTCCGCCCTTACGTAATCCGTATTGGACTCGTTCGTCTGTACCGAGTCGACTGTACAGGCGTCACTGGAACTGAATTTTGATGAATACGCTATGAATTTCTGATTGTGCGTTTTAGATCGCTCCGCCGCAAAAGGACAAAATAGTGTATCACACTGAGTACATCCTCAGATGGAAAGGTCATTTCCAAGAATAGAGTATGTTTCGAGTGATACCAATTAACATGTCATCATATAATACTCCTACAGTCCTTCAATTGACGATTGGAATTTGAAAAACAAATGATTTTGCTTTGCTTCAGTTTCAAACTCGTAATTCTTATATTTGCACCAATACGAGTTGCAACCGTTACGCGTGGCGGTAACAGCTCCATGACTGCGATAACGTAATTTGAAATCTGGTTCTAGCCATCACTTAAACTAACCTTGGTATGGTATGGTGTGGCAACACATTATTTCGAGACGCTAGCCTCGTCAACGTAAGTTGGTTTTCATGAGGGGCGTCAAACTAACAAATAACTGATAACAAATAATATAGAACGTATTTACAGGAGCAAAAGAAAAAAAAGACTATGTACAGAAGCACATGAGGTGTGACCCAGATATTAGCACTAATACAGTTAAAAATTAATAAGTGCTTTAAAAGTATGAATAGATTGTGCTTTTGCTTGCCGTCCTAAACACTAAACACTATTAGGACTATTCGTCCTAAGCACTAAAAAAGTTTCATGTCCCTGCCTTTATCCCTCCCTCTCTCGAGTTGTTAGGTGGGGAAATGGAGAACAGTTGTTCTTTTTACATTCTACAGCAAATAAAGTTTACTTTTTGGTGTTTACTTTGGAGAACTACAATAATATCATGATGCACTGTTGCTCCAGAAGTATGGAGTGTTCCGAACATTTGCAACAACATATTTCCTAATAAATCAATTAAACAAAAATTCACATGGACTTCCTGTTGTGCACAAGGAAGCTTGTTAAAGCAGCTGAGAAGTTGCACATGTCTACCAGCGTGTTGCTTTCATTCAGTTCGTAATTAGCTACTTACAGATTCAGGCATGCGTATCTATGTGTGTGGTGAGTGAGCGTTTTATATTCAAAGTCTGTACGTAGACGGTACTGCTGAAATTATGAAAAAATGTTAATGTCGAACGCGACTAACTCCGGGCGCACACTATTTTAGTGAACCGATTTGAATTTATGGCACTAAATTAAAGTTATCCTCAACCTAGTATTTTTGTTGTAATTTTAAAAGATTGTTAGTAGTCGACAGTAGCCGGATAAATGAGATTGTGTTAATGCGTTGTTTTGCGCAAGTTTCTCGCAAACGTTGGAGTCGGTCGACTAAGATCGCATCGACCCCCGCAGTCTCTCGCGGTTAACTTCCAGAAATCCTTTCGAGTTTTTGCTTATAGGTTTTGCTTATTATTCGAACGATAGCAGCCTGAGGATGTCAAATACTTTTTATTCCAAACTTTACCTCAGTTTTATCAAAAAAGTTCGGATTGGCTGGCTAAAATTGTGTCTCCATGTGTAGAGGCCATTTTTTGGCCCACGTTTGTTTGTTTTTGTGTTTGTTTTGTTTGTACGCTAAATTTCTCACAAACCAGTGGCAAATTTAGCGATGGTTTATAGATTTACCAGTTTTGAAAAGAGCTGTTCAGACACTTAGCTACCGAGATTTAAGACCTTAAAAAAACAACTTAAAAAACACCATGCAGTTCGGCAGACCTCTCTTTGGATGTATCATCTGCTAACCGAACTTAACATTTTGTTTGTATTCATGATCAAACCGCATAAAACCATATAAAACCGGGAAGCGATGACGTCAACCCATGCAGGGGATGACGCGATCAAAGGCAAACGCTTTTTGACCACAAAAACTCCGGATCTTTCAGCTTCATGTGAAGAGCTTCTGTTGTCTTTCAAGAGAAGCCAGAATGCCGTTTATTCAAAATTTAGCATTTTGAGTAAGTGCCGTTTTTTGTCTTCTCTTTAAAGACAATGGAAGCCTTTCCTTTTGAGCTGAACGATTCGCACCGTTGTCGTCAAAAAGAGTTTGTGTTGAACCTTGTACTATTTTGATGACTCATCATCCTTTGTATGGATGGCGTCATCGTTTCCCGGTTTATTATAGATACAACCAATATTTTTAAGTTTAAGCCCTGGGCAAACCAGGAAACATTGTTGCGGAAACATTGTCTCCTGCCAATGTTTCGTCATGTTTCCCAAGGTGGGCAAACACTAGGAAACAATGTTTCCGCAACAAAATCGCACTTGGGACACATAAAATGTTTCTGAATTTGATAGGAAACATTTTTGCTTCCCGGGAAGCAAATTTCGTTTCCGCAACAATGTTTCCACGTGTGGGCAAACAGGGAAACATTTGGGGAAGCATTGCGAAATTGCGAACCACAAATGTTTCCGCAACAATGTTTCCTAGTTTGACCAAGGCTTTAGTTAGCAGACGGTATACCTGAAAAGAGGTCTGCCAAAACGCGAAGTGTTTTTAAGTTTTCTATGATCTTAACCTAGCTAAGTGTTTAAGCCGGTAGCTTTTGAGGGATTTCTAGTGCTTCAACTATTTATTGCATGTAAACCAAGTTTTTGGCTGCATTTTTCTCATACTGACGGATGTGAATAGAGCAAATATCTGACGAACGTATTTATCTAGTAACATCACTGCAAATTCTCTCCAGGGGCAGGTTGTAGTTTAGCTTAAACGGTGGATAAGCTCAAAATAGAAATCATATTTATATATTCCTCGTACATCGAAACTTTATATCCTCTTGATACAATAGCTATGTACCTAACTATTGCTTTAGGACATAATATTGAATTATGAAGATTTGCAAAATATGAGAAATCGTTTTTAAATTCTGCCTTACCCACCGTTTAAACTAAACGGGCTTCGAACAACCGGCCCCAGTACAATAAGAAAGAAAACTACAGAAACATCGGCAGAATATTCGCGGTTTAAACTGCATGGGCTATACTGAATTTTAATGCTGTTTCTAAAAAACCTGCGCATGTTTCAATTAGAAAACTGATACAAAATTAAACATGAGCATTGAGCAACATTTAAATTAAAATCTTAGAAATTTCAATCACGTTATTTTGGATTTATGCGCACAATTTAAGTCCGCGTTCTTAGACACGATTTTTCATCACATATCAATAAAAGAACATCACTGTTATAAACAAACGCAAATTAAAAACAACTGAAGGGCAAGCTTAATGCGTGTTTTAACAATATAAGTGGGTGTGGATGACTTGTCAAGTATCTACTCATATACTCATATCATGAGGTGCAGACGTGTGTGTTACTGAGGGTTTTAGACTCCGTTAACACGGTGCCGTTTTCGCAAGCGTTTCGTATTGAGCGGGCGGAGCACGTAGTTTTTTAAACTCAAGCATGCGTTTACCGTATTCACAGCTACTGAACATGTTTTAAAAATGCACGCCCCACTGTCGTCGATTCTGGCACGTTCCGCCTACTAAACTGGGACCCCGTTTTCGCGGTACCGGACTCACATCGTCACGACATCAAATTGAGCCGTTTTGAGCCAAGTTTAGATCGTATATTTGTGGTAATGTTGCAGAACTTAATAACAACTAATCCTAGAAGCAGTTATTAGAACAAATATAAGAGAATAGTGGCTGAAAGGTCGATGCCGTGACCAAGCAAATCCGGTGTAAACGGTGTCTGCAGCGCCGCTTACGGTACACGGTTACCGGATTCGCATGATCACGGCATCAACTTAAGCCACTGTACGGCTTTATTTGTTCTAACAACTTTTTCTATGATTAGTTGTTATTAAGTTCTGCAACATGATCGTAAATTTATGAGCTAAACTCGTCTCTAAACTGCTCAATTTGATGTCGTGACCATGCAAATCCTGCACCGTGTAAACGGGAGGCCTGAATCTTCGCTTGTTGGCATCTGGACAACACGAGGGGAGAAATGTGCCATGTAAACGCGCTATCCTAACATTCTCCGAGATCCCACTGTGTGGAAGAAAACATTGCACATGTCAGAACGCCATCACGGTACGACGAGTTTCCAGCTTAGGCGCGATGGAAGTTTCTCGGCTATATAAAGGCGCTGCGAAAATTGATTTACAAGAATACGCAACATTTGTAATCTCAATGAAGTAATGGAAGTTCAAGTCCTGGTGCCGGTTGTTCGAAAGTTCTTTGGCGGTACCTATCGCGCAGCGAATTTTTGAACGTTCAGAAAGTTGCACAAAAAATACCGGAATTTCCATTTCGGGCAACGATATAAATATTAGAGACTTCGATCTTTAGATACTAACCGTAAGTAAATGTTAAAAAACGATCAATGGAATATTTCACAAAGGCTACACACAATCACTATCCAATGGATAGCGCTGTCCGCCTTTCGAACAACAGGCCCTTGGCTTGCGAGATTGTTACATATTTTAGCTACATTTTGTTTTTATTTTAGGTTTGGCTTACGCGCTGCTTGCGTCACTTTCCCCAATTGTTGGTCTCTACGTGTCTTTTCTTCCTGTTCTTATTTATTTTGTGCTTGGCACGTCCAGACATTTAGCCATAGGTAAGTTAATATGCATGGTGTACAGACGTTCTGCAATTACTGGATTTATCAAGGATTATTTTTACCTGCAATTTTGCATGGGTATGGGTTATGTTCTGTCCTACTAGATCGCGTGTTGAGTGGTAACTTCGGTATCAAAGGCCTTTTAAGGAGTTATTTTGTACGCACTTCTGTTTTAACTTTGTGTTCATTTTGCCTGGCACATGATAGCCTGCACTATATTCTCTATTTTACTTCAGGTATCGGCAAGCGACTTTCTTTACTTGTAGAAAGCATTGAAACTTTTTCATATATTGTGTATTAAATTCTATTACAAGTTGTGAAATATTTTCGTAAACGCTGCATGGGGTAGAAAGTACAGCAGCGCTAAATTTCTTCATTGAGAAGCTGTTTTTAATTCGTGGAACAGAGTGACGCATGTAAATTTTAACTCACATTCTCAAATTCAGTAATTCATATGCAAATTATAGGCTTCTAAATTGAACCACGACGTGAAGAAACCAGAAATGCCAGTAAAGTACTGCGCGGAGGACTATAACCACTTCTTCCAGCCCAAGCACTAGAAATAGCATTTCCAGTGTTGTGCTGCAACCAATTGAGTTCGAGCAGTTATTCAAAGGCCCATATTGAACATAGCTAGGCCTTTATACTTGATAAGATGTATAAAACCTTCATAAATTTGACCGGGTTTTCAAGTGCTGGAACTAAAAATCCTCTCACTCGAAAATCCGGCTAAGTTCTCTCTCGGCCTTGAATTTTAGCTACACTTGTAGAGGAGTAGGTTTTCCTCGCTAGATTTTCAGTAACTATCGGTTGAGAAATTCTCTCTGCAGAGGTGTAAGTAGTACTTAAATGTGATGACGATACGGGATTGACGTACCTCTATATTGAGTTTAGAAGTGAAAGAGAGATTTCGTTTAAATTGCTGTACGGAGCAATATGTTAATCTAAATAGTGCGAGAAAGTTTTTAGGGATGCGATTCTCCAAAACCCTCCCTTGCCTTTAAGACCAGTCCGTTAAATTCTATTCTTTTTCAATTTGCTAACGGCCTGTTAAACAAATTCTACATAACTGCAACATTTACTGATCCGACAATGTTTGGAAAGATGTTAGACGACAAGTATAAATAAGATCAAACTCAATCCAGCGTCGATGCAACAGTATCCAACATTATTGAAAGAGAAAATATCCGACATAATCTTTAGACAGATTCAAAATGTTGAATTCAAAATGTTGATCCAACATTTTACAGCCGTTTCAACAGGCCTAAGGGCTGGTTTTCATATCGTCGTAAGTGTCGTAAAGATATAGAGAATCACGATCTTTCTAAATAGCTGGGGCCGGTTGTACGAAAGGTGGATAGCGCTATCCACTGGATAGTAGATTTTTTATCCCTCGTAAAACTGAACAGAAAACGGCCAAACTTTCGTATTGGCTAACAACATAAACTTAGCGGCTTTGAGTCTCTGAAGATTTATCTTAATCTTGTTTTATAACGATTGATGAGAAATTTTACGACTGTTTTAAAAAATCACTATCCGGTGGATAGCGCTATCCACCTTTCGTACAACCGGCCCCTGAATGACAACAGTTTTCAACTAATTACTAGAACAGCAATTGTTATTAGACAGATTTGGCATTTTAGAGGGATCGTGACTTTTCGTTTGCGATAATTACGACGATACGAAAGCGATCCCTAAAGCCTGTTTTCCACTAGGCGGAGTTTTTGGTGCGGAAATTAAATCTAGTGACGTGATTGGTTCGCTTCCCGGCGAAATATATTGGTAGCCAATCAGCTTTGCTGATTTATTTTCCACACGGAAAATTCCGCCTAGTGGAAAACTGGCTTAAGCCCCATTTACACTTGCACAAAAAAATGGCACGGCACGGATAAAAATTAGCTCGCGTGCCGTTTTATAAAACGGGTGCGGATCGTTTACATTTGATTTTTTCGACGAATTCCTTGTAGAAACGGCACGGCTAGAAACTTGCACGGCTCGGATTATAATTGAGCCATCGCCTTACTTGTCCAGTTGCCAGAAGCAGAACGCATGCGCTATATACGCAAAAATCTCACCAAGCGCAAACAGCGCAAAATTCGAAACTAAAACATGGCGGATAATGATTCAAGTAGG
>JAODVM010323236.1:0-11575 GCA_025400095.1 Phenganax marumi
TGTGAAGTCTGTTTGGATACACAAGCTTATTAAGCGTCGCTGAACGTAAGAGAATTAAACAAGAGAAGCAAAATGTACGAGAAAAGTAATTTCAAAACATGCAGAGTGTATGTATTCTCTCTTGGGAAAAGCTTAAGAACATGCTCAAGCCGAGTGGGTTAGACTTTGAGCTGTTTGAAATGATGGTCGATTAACTCTTCGCAGACGACGTTCGGCCATCCTTTTCGTTAACGGCACAAACAGCTCACAAGTCTAACTCAGTTTGCTTGAGCATATTCTTAACGGCTTTTGCCAAGAAAATACACTCTGTTTTGAAATTACATAAATTTCTCTTACAATTCGCTTCTCTTGTTTAATTCTCTTAAGTTCACCACGCTTAATAAGCTTGTGAATCCAAACAGACTGCACATTGTACAAGTCAAATCTTTCCGCGGGCAGAGCAGTTGAATAACCCCTTTCCTATAGTACATTTGCAGTTATAAAAAAAATAATGAACTTACATTCTTCTGTAACTGAAAGTTCATTCTATTCAAATGAAATCGCCATTTGTGTTTTTGAATGTTCTATGTATTCTTATTGAATTTCCATATTTGCTTAATAAATTTCAGTATTTTCCATGACCGATCAAAGTGTTGCTATTGAATATTCTATTACGCTTATTGACTTGCGCATAGTCTATAACTGACATTCCTACTTGCATTTATGAAAGTACAGAAGTATATTATTGAAATTCCAATCTTGCTTAATGAAGGGCAAATGGTGTAGTACCAACAACTAAGCTGGAACATGTGCAACTTGATCAAAAATTAATTTTAAAATACTGTTTAAAGGAATCTTAGAAGATGATGTGTGTGACTTAGAAAAAAGAAATATTTCCATTTCCATAATTTACAAAAATACTTTTATGAAGTGATATTTCTGTGATAATTCTCAGGAGAAGTTTTTTCCCAAGAAATCAAGCAAATTTGTGCTTTTTAATACTAGAATGTATGGGCTATCATAGTATCAAAAAACAAGATTCTTAAGATAACATTTGAAATTTACTAGCTCAAGGCTGAGTTTATGGAATGGCCCATTTTTGGAGTTCCCATTGTGTAAATTAATTGTTGGATAGTTTAAAATACTTTATTTAGAACAGAATAGTTTTTATTTTAAGATAACAGAAATGTGATGCTACTAAGTACTGTGTTATTTGGTATAACCTGTGGTATAACCTTTAAGCAAACAAGAAAACGTCTACTGGGAAACATGGCAGTTGTTGACTGTTGTAGCATACTATATTGCATTTAATTTATAATAGTTAACCATATTTTACTACAGAGCTTGTGCTGTTGAGGGTATTTTGACATTTTACTAATCAGTGTAACTTAAACAATATTTTAGATTCAGAAAGGGAAACTGAAACGACAGAAGAAGGATTGTAAGTTTTAAAATAAGTTTTAGAAAGACATAATTTTATTGTTTAGAGAATGTATATTGACTCAACATCTGCATGAATGTATTTGATGAAGCATGACTAGTACATTAGGTTCATACTGGGAATGGTCACTTGTAATTACATTTAAATTGCTTTTTTTTAGTTTCAGCTTTTCTAGAGTTCTTCCTGGGAAATATGCACTGACAGCAACTCATCCAACATGGACATTTCAAACTGTGAGTTCATGCATACAGTACATATATAATGTGTTTCAACTTGATCACTTATAGTATTCTAGTATCACATGCAATAGCTACATGTCATGGTGTATACTACGAAGTTGTCTAGAATATCCTGCACCACAATATATTTGGACAAATTTACAGTATTACATTTCACAAACTAGACATCAGGGGCCGGTTGTTTGAAAGTTGGATACCGCTATCCACTGGATAGTGATTTTTTGTAGCCTTCGTAAAATTTCCCATTGATCGTTGTAACATAAAATTATGACTTGTATCGATAGATTAAAGTCTCTAATATTTATATAGCTGACCACAATGGCAGTTTCGACATTTTTTGTCCAAGTTTATGAACGTTGAAAAATTCACTATCCAATGGATAGCGCTATCCAACTTTCGAAAAACCGGCTCCAGAGCTGTACTTGCTGTAGTGTGTCCTCAATCGGGGGAGATTCAGTAAAAGTTCCCCCTCTACTTTTACTAAACCCCCCTCTTCTTATACGAAGATTCAATCTCCAATATTCCTTAAAAAATATATGTGTTTACTCAAAATAAATAAGCATGCAGTTTGAAAATTAGATCTTGTACCTTGGCGGACTTAGGTGCGCGTGAGGATGTCAATGGTTGAATTGCTTTACCACTGGAAGACGCTACGGGTTCCTTCGTTGCCTGCGCATGTGTCAACTCTGCGCTATGGTCAGGACTTGCAACATCTTCATCAGACAATCCAGGCAAGGATTCTTCGCCTATTTCAAGCAAATCTTTCGCTCTATTATCATTACATTCGGCAGTCATTTGAAGACTTAGCTTGGTATGGCAGTTTGCGTTCATGCTTCGCGGAGAAGTTGATGGATGCTGATGCTCGCTCGCTTTTTTATTGCTACAAACTATAACGATATAATTGTATAAATGTTTGCATCTACATCGTCCAGAGACGGCAAAAGATAGTGTACTATGGAACTATTTGTCGCAGAATTTGCTGGGATCGTATAAGATTATATTACGAGTCGAAAATTCAAAATGGCGCCAAAGTATAACACAGTACAAGCGTCGATTAACGCACCTCGATTTGGGGGTTTACCTCTAACAAGCACCCCCCTAATTTATATAATATTATATTAGAAATATCGGAGTTGAAAAGTCTTCGGGGTATTCTAACCGGCATATTCTCAACTACTTGAGAGCAGCTAGTAGGAAAAAAAATGGAAAGAAATGAAGAGAGTACATTTAGGGAAAAAAGAAAGGCGAGAGCTGGTAATTCTTTCTCGCAGCCAGTCGGTGCATCAAGCCTGATTCTCATATGTCGCCGATGGTCGGCGACGTTCATTGTTCTTGACCACTCCCGCCTAAAATCCTTTGTCCACGGGTAATAATTTTTTCCTTCATTGATGAAGAATAATAGTCGCAAGAGCATCGCCGACAATTAGCGACATATGAGAACCAGGCTTCAAGGAGGACGCAGACCAAACATGGCCGTATATCAACGCATACCAAAGCCGTTTGAAGCTGGTGCCAATAATACTGTTCGGATCACGGATCCCAAGTATACCTAAGTTGCATACCTAAGTTGTCTAGGAGTTGATTGTATAGCGAGGGTGGAAACCGGAGTAAGCCCGAAGAACTCTCGAAGCACAAAAGAGACAAAGGCCCCGTTTACACGGTACCGGATTCGCATGGTCACGGCAAAGACTTAAGCCGCTGTACGCGTTTATTTGTTCTTACAAGTTTTTCAAGGATTAGTTGTTATTAAGCTCTGCAACATGATCGCAAATTTATGAGCTAAACTCGCCTCTAAACATCTCAATTTGATCTCGTGACCATGCGAATCCGGTACCGTGCAAACGGGCCTAACCTAACTCCATGTTGACTTACTCATATGCATAAATTAACAGGGAATAAGTTACCCCGAGGCGCCGCTTAAGCTGACGTAACTTCTTCGAACTCGCCTGAAAAATTGCACGGTGAGAGGCAATGGCCTAACGGATTGCACAACCAGAGCTCCCACTTAGTTGAGCAAACATCTCCTAAACATTCGCCAAGTATAAAAGAATAATGACAATTTGTAAATAAAACTCACTGTTCAGCTGTTTTTCAAGTGTTTTTCCGTAACGTGTGTTCCTCGCTTCTTCTCCGCCATTCATATTATCACCCCTTGTTTCTGGAATAACCTCTGACGAATTCGCAGAAGAATTTTTACAAGCAACCCCATTCCGATCTACTACTTGGCCGCGCTGACAAGGACTTTCATAGCTAGCACTGGAAACCATATTAAATGTTTCGACAATTGTAGCTTTTTCGGGAGCATCAGAAACGCCTGGGCGCTGTCTACTATTAGATACTTCACTGGCGTCGACAGACGCTGAATCCTTACTAAGATCAACTTCTTGATCAATGTTAATCGAATCTACAATTCTTGTGTTCTCGGAGCGAGAGTCATCCTCATTCGCATTAGACAGACTGTTCTCAATCAATGAACTTGGAGCTTCATCGCGTATCGTTTCATGAAGTTGGTTTGGAACCTGACAAAAGATCATTGTATTCATTAGACTCTTAGGTTGGCGTGCTGGTCTTGAAATGTTAATTTCAAGGAGTAATTGAGGACTTTTTAAGTACCAAAATAGCACTTTTCAAGGAGTGTTTGAGATGTTCTTTTCTTAAGAAAATGGAAAAAGAAACTAAAATGGTGGGAAAATCCCCAGAACGAGCCCACGGTTTATTCACCATTACAACTCCCAAATGATATACTTAGTGTAATAGTGACGAAATTGTATTCACATTTCACACATACTTCGCGGCGATCTTACGCCGGTTTTTCATGTTTTGCATCACGAAATAACTGTGACAACTTCCAAAAGTTAGTATTATGCCTCACTAGTTGGCAAAATATTTGAAGAATTCAAGGAGTATTTCAGGAGTTTTCTTAAAACTGTAACTTTCAAGGGCTTTTCAAGCGCCCTTGAAAAGTCAGAACAAATTCAAGTAGAATTTAAGGACTTTAAGGAGTAGCACGAACCCTGGGAGAAGTAACTGCGCAAGTAAATTTCACAGCATGTTTGCAAGGCAACCACTAGGGAAAATTGGTGCATTATACAAAACATGAATTAAGCACTTGTAGGAGTTATGGTTTTAATAAAGGTGGACACTATTTCAAAGGCGATTAGCGCGTCGAATTGAAAGTAATGTTGTAAAATGTGCCGGCAAAAAAACACTCAGCAGTCGGTGTTTGTGGAGGTCACGTAAGCTTCACACAGCAGATTGCAAAGGTTGTCCTTTAAACCTGTGTACATCACATGGCGCTGCCATTTGACGATGCTCTCACGATGGTTGTGGATCATCCACGAAGAATATTATTTCTGATGGATTTTTTGATTCTACCCTCCAGTAAATGCAAACACCACAGGAGGGTATATTATATTTTAGCGTACGGCACAAAATAGCATTATATCAGCACCTGCGACTCTAAATGATGTTTTTCAGGCCAGGATCTGAGCTTAGTCCTAATACTTTACGTTTCTAAAGGGCAACGTATTTTAAATCAGCTCATCCACTAACCTCTTTGCCATTAAATAGCTGCTTTAAACAACGCAGTTCATTTGTAAGACCCTCTATTTGGCCAATAACATTTGTTTGCTTCTGGGATACTTTATCCTTGGTTTCTGGGCCACCATTAGTACTGCTATCGTTACACAGTTTCTGCTCCGTGATTCTTTCAGACAGTTTACCTTCAGCTTGACTAAAATTATCCACGCTCCCTAAATTATTTCAAAGTGAAGTATAACCCTAATTCTCAATTTGTCGTCAACAGTCGGCGATGCTGTTGGAACGTTTGTTAACGATCATCGAAGAAGAAATGTCTAGACAAACTATTACAACGTGGATCAACGTGCATGGTTTTGTTCTGAACAATACAGCATCTATACTGGCGTGCCTTATTGCATACCTTCCAATATCCCTTCTGCCTGAAAATGTAGTTTGTCGCGTGGCACGTCGGCGGTCAACACTCCATCTATAAATTTTGGATTTGCTGATTCTAAAATACAAACAATGGATGAAAATAATTTTTAAGAACTCATCCATAATTTATAAGAAAAAGACCTAGGATATCGCTGCAGCGTCGTACAGGTATTATGCCTGATAAATGTTATCTTATTGAAAAATATAATTGAATAGTACTTCAGACGGTTGGAGGACAGTGAGCAAATTGCAGGGTCAATGTAATACTCACTGGTTTCTTCGAGACAAAGGTGTAAAACACACGTGCCTGCCTTTTGTAATTCTTCGCTATTCTAGAAAATTAAGATTATGCTTTACTTTTGCTTGCAATTTGCTTTTACTTCGAACGTTGGTTAATTTAAATTTGGATGTTTAAAAAGTGTTCTATAAAACGGCAAAAATTATTCAATAATATGAAACAAGTTCAAGTACTACTGAAAAATCGCATCACAAAAGAAATTTTATACAATGAAGAAATTGAACGAAAATTTTACGTTACAAACAAGCAAAGTGCAGCATAAATAGCTATAGGCGAGAGACCCCAGAAGTGAGTTTGTAATTGCATGGATATATGTTCAACACAGAATATATATTCTACCTGATTCTCTGCCAACAACTTTACTACAATGGACATTCCATCATTGAAGAAGAATTGCTTGCAATTGTCAACTAAAAATAAAACTATAGTTGGCAAAAAAGTGCCCACAAAGCGCCCAACGTAATGCAAATTTTTTTTTGCCAAATAAATTTGATGAAAATGCGACGACTATACATAAGGCCCAACAACATTTGCGACTATTAGTGCAAAATTATTAATCAAATGAAATGGAACGAACATTCTTACCACATCCTTCTACGCATGCTGCCAGGGTTATCAAACTTTGTACTTTAAACTGAGCAGAAGCAAAACAAAGCTGCAGAGAGTTTAACAGCAGAGGCACAATCTCCAATTCACCAGCACTGTCGCGACACATGTCTACGCAAAAGACGAATTTATATTACTCTCCGGTTTATACCGTATACGTATAATTTTAGCATTTTAGTGTGGTTGAAAATTTGGGGTGACTGTTGCGGTAACACAGTGCCGCTCTCTCGAATATTCGAATATTCCAAGCTTCACAAACATAAGGTAGTTCGCCAGCACGCAAATTTTTATGCCGTTTCAATATGCTATCGGGGCGGAATCACGTCTCGCACATGTGCGAGATGACGAGTTTTTTCTTAAAGTCGACGAAAATACTACGTCTATCAATTAGGCTTAAGTCATTTGCATCCACACGCACAGAGCCTTTCACTACTGCGCGCTCTGTTGTGTGTTACAAACCAACTCAAATGTAAATTTCTATCCGCACACATCACAATCGTGCGATTTTTCTCCTTTGTGCGCTCGATATTGTATTCTTAAAAGATACGACTTATTAAATTTCTTGTGATGAACATCAAGTTCATTTTTTTTCGCAAGTGGAGAAACCCTGCACGCAGGTACGACCGCCATGCATATATAGATAAGAACTCGTCCAGATACGAGGGTTCTGTGCGAAATAAAGCCACACAAAGTTGGCCGAAAATTCATCCAGTGCCGTGCCCTCATAGCCTTATTTGATTTCAAACTTATAATTTATGATGGCAAAAATAAGGAAGTATAATAATTGTAGTATATGTGTTTCAATAAGCTATCTAGCATACCGTTGCCACAAATAGAAGCCTCTATTGTGAGTATTAGGTTTTTGAGTACAACAGACGGGATCTGACGATCAGCATTCATCTCATCTCGTAAGATATCAGACAAAACTCTCAAACCACCGACCAAGCGAAAACTGACTTGCGAACGACCTTAAACAGAATGGCTTCGCGGTTACTGATGAAATAAAGTCTTCGTCCATCGGAAATGATTTTCTCCTTCGATGTTCAACAAAAATTAGTCGCGAAAGGATCGCCGACTATGGGCGAAATGTAGAAAAAAAGCTTTTAAACTTACTAATAATTTCTGAAGATAGTTCAAAAAGCAAACTTGTTCAATCATTGTCTTAATTGAAAATGCAGGAAAACAAGTACAGTTGAAGTAATATAAAGGCCGAGAAAGAAGACTTGACCAGTTTTTTAAGCACGAGGATTTGTTCCGGGCCCAGGTGAAGGCGAGTACAGTCCTTGGACTGGATAAAATATTTCTAGTCCTCTTCCCAGTACTTTACTGGCATTACTCGTTTATTCACGTGGTTCAATTAAGAAGCTCTCATTGACCAATTTGCTTATGAATTATTGAGTTTGAGAAAATATTTCAACTATACTAGTATCTTGAACCATTCAAGCCAGTACTATATAGCTGGAAATTCCAGCTATATCTGGAAATACTTCCAAGGTACTGCATGATATTTTGAAATATTTCAGGGTGAAAGTAGTTGTGGAGATATTGTCGAGGTATGGGTAACTATAAATGGCATATTTGATAAATTTACAGGTCAGTTCATATAATTGAACTAAGATTTTACTGGGATTTCAAATTCTTCGACCGTTGAAAAGGGCCGCCCATTCAAGTCGATACCAAACGTTCATATCGATTAGACAAACTGCTGTCGCATATTTGGAGTACCAATCGACAAAGTTAGCGAAAGAGGTAGCCTTCAGAATAACACAAAAATGCAAAAATCTGTGCTTTGACGACAAACTAGAGCCCGTTTTCCACTAAGCGAATTTTTCGAGCGAGAAATAAATCTAGCAACATGATTCGCTAGCAGAATAATTCGCCGTGAAAAAGCTCAAAGCGAGCCAGTCAGGTTGTTTGGTTTATTTTTTGCACGAACAAATTCGAGAAGTGGGGAACGGGCCTAAAAGCACACCAAAAGAACTACACACATGCAAGCTACACGTAATAGCTTTACACCACATTTTAGAGAGAGCATAATCATCTGGTAAAATTGCTTGGAATTTGGAAAAAGTAAAACAATATACGAACTGTTGTCGTGCAACATAGCAACTTTTTTACTCACTGTTATTTGCAAGACAGTTGGTGAGAAACGCAAGCGTAGTGGTTTGTATAGCTGACGAATCGCAATTTCGTAGATACGCGACAGCTGCAGGGAAAGTTGCTGAACAAAGATGCTGGTTCTCAACTAAAAAAAGAGAAAATATAACACACTACACTCGCTTTGAACGAAACAAACCAGCGCTAAAAAGCACTCAAATGACACAATTTTAAAAGCTCCCTTTATGAAAATCAAATTGTTGACAATCAACAACTCGAAAACGCCTTTACAATAATATAACAATAGAGTTAATGTTCGCGGCCAAAAATATATTTATGCCGAAGAACATCAACTGTATTACTATTATAATAACTTTAAAGGGCAATTATTTTATAAAAAAAGACATCACGAAAGGGGTAAACACTTCAGTCACTTTAGTGAAAATGGAATGACGATTTATATGCAATCTTTTCAGTACTTCGATGTTTGGCTATTCGCAATTTACAAAGGCCGAAACAGTATGTAAATCGATTTTGAGCAATAAATTTAGAGGGTATTTTTGAAAACTTATAGTTAACAAAGCTATAGCTATTGCCGGGCTAAAATATATTTTAGCCCGGCAAATTTATCATTTTAGACCGTAAAATACATCGCGCCCGCTACAATTAATATAATATACTAATTTAAACAAAACTGGGACTATAACTTTGTACATCCACGTATTTTGAGCTGTAAGTTATCAACGGGATGTATGTTTGTTTAGAATTTCCTCATTTCTTAAACATTTCGGCGTTTTAAGGCGGTTTTCAACTACGCGAATTTGTTCGAGCGAAAAATAAATCGAGCCACGTGATTGGTTTGCTTTCGACTTTTTCGCGGGAAATTATTTTGCGAGCCAATCACGTTTGCTAGATTTACTTTTCGCTCGAAAAAGTCCGCCTAGTGGAAAACAGGCCTTAGCGAATTGCTTCGCGATGTGGCAAATTGATTTGACCCATATTCTCTGTAACTCAACCAAAGAGCACATGCAGCATAGAAACACGAGTTCTCGAAGGAAAAAAAGTAGCTGTGCTTCTGTGTGGTGTTTACTTACTGTTCTGAGGAATGTTAACAGAGACAGAAAGGGCGTTCGTTGCCGTCTGCCAAAGGTTTATCAATGATTCATTTTCTTGGGAATCTGAGGAGAAACATCCAGTCGGCAATTTGCACAGACGAGGAGAACACGAGGGGGAACGAACGTCTCTGCAAAGAAAAAAAAGTACGTAAAAAATACTAAAATCGAATTACAACACAATCTGCTACAACACGAAAACGACAGAAAGATTGAAGCGGTGTACTATATAATTTCCTCGCTTCGTCATTTATTGCTACTTCGTGCACTACATCGGTGTTTAGAAAGTGATAATCGGCAGAGAGGCCCCGACAATTTAATCAATGACACAATCCGCAAACAACAAAACTTCACCACTCGAAGGGAAAGCTCCAAATGAACAAGTATTCAAACTTAGACCGCATTTTTTATTTTATATATTATGACATATTTAATAACGGTAGCCCTTCAGCTATGAGCTGCTTTTCAAGGGGCCGTTAATCTATTTACAAACAAAACTGCATTAATCAATTTACAAAAAATATACTACAAAAGCATGCGGATTATTATATGCTAATTGTATTCACGACAGAAAAGTAATTGTTATGGTTTTGAAGTTCCTTGTCGAGAGTTTTTCGTACCCCTCGACGATGCCTTTCGGCAGAATACACCGTGAACAAAAACCTCTCGAATAAGGCGAAAAATACTATTGCTTGGAGGTCCCAAAAAAACAATTTTGGTAAATTTGAGAAGCCAACCATTTATAATTTACCCAACGTGGTCAAACTGCGTCCCAACTACTTTTGAGTTGCACTTTCTATAGTGTAAAGGTTTGTTTGTGGATCTTGTTATTTCTTAACATTCCACCGTAACCCATACCAACTTAATGTAGTGGCTAGTACTAATAGTTTGCTTACTTGAAAAGGTAACGTAGTATTTCGATACATTTTGTGTCGCGGGCAAGATTTTGTCCTCTTTCTGCAGAAGAAACACTTTAAAACATTAAGTTTGTACCAAATGAAAGTAGTATACATTTATTTATCGATAAGGCAACGAGTGAACTTTCGATTCGTAGTTTAAGCCAAATGATGATGACTGTTGCATGATGAGAGGTAATGGTGTTACAACTTTGGTGATTTGTTTTCAATGCATTGAAAGCTGGAATTTCCTTCAGCACTGTTTTTCATTGATAACTCTCGTCAACTCTCATACTGTTCATGTTCAAAGAACAACTTATAATTTTCCATTTACCCTCACTTACCATTATTAGAGATGAGGCAAATTAGTAGGTAACAAGACAGGGTCTGCAATCTTGTCGCACATTTCATCAACAAGAATTTCTTCAGTAGGCGAAATGTACCCTTGGTACACAAAGCTTCTTGTGCAATGTCTATATATATGACGATGATTCAAATTAATTACGCAATATTTTTGTACAAAAAGAAGACGTTTTACAAACGGCAACTAAACTGTATGAAATGTAACTAAATCTTCTGAGATTATTTAAGGGGTGGAGAGGCATCTTATTGTTAGTTTTGAAGTGAAAGGTTTTTAATCTTTAATGACCAAATTTAATTTAAAAGCCGTTTAAATGAGCGAAAAATTGTTTCGATAGTAAAGTATTTCCAGTTCATAAAAAGCTAAGAAAACTTCTAATGATTGATGAAAATTACATAACTCACGTGCCTATAGCCACTCTTGATCTGGTTTACCGACGCGCAGAATAAGACAAAAGAAACCAAGCATTAGACTGTCATGTAAGAGTATTTCACTCATGTGGATAACTCTAAAGCTAACGCCTAGGTCAAACGTCGCTCTTCTCATGCGCCGAACCTAATGCAAATGACCTAAAGTCTTTGTCTGTGCTCAT
>JAODVM010323347.1:0-11575 GCA_025400095.1 Phenganax marumi
TACGCTTCAAAAATCTAACCTGGGTTTGACTTAACCCGGGTTCGACCCGGGTTAGTTTGCGTAGTGTAAATGGGGCTCAAGATAGCAATACTTTGTGAAAACGATCTAGTTACGGTTTTAATTAAACGGGACTACTGTATTGTAATATGTTATTTTAGGTTTCCGAGCTGAAGATTTCTTTCGAGCAAGAGAAAACGTATTTGATTCGAGAACATCAACACGAGAAAGAGATTTTGAACAGAGAGCACGAACGAGAAAAGGTTTGGAAAATTAATGCTAGATTTTTCCACCAAACTACACGAAAAAAATTTGAAGGTGAAGCACTTCACGATTTATTTCGTAAGCAGGTTTTTTCTCTGGATAGCTTGATCCGTCAACTGTACTTTTGATTCGTATAAATTGTATTTCAGGAATTGTATTCTGAAAAGGGTCAGAGCAAACTCCAAGAATTAGAGACACAATTTCGCAGTAAAGCCACGAAAGATGCCCAGGTTAGGAAAGTATAGATAAATGAGGTATCGTCCTGTAATATTTTATGGAAAGGAAGACATTTTTTTCGTTGCAGTTAATTGCTGACCTTCAGCAAGGGAACTGTTCGCTTCGAGAGGAGGTCTGTTCGAATATATGTTGTTTAAAACGAAATTTGGACGTAAAATGAACGTTGTGTTGTCGTATTTTCAGTTGATGCAGAAAGAAGCTTTGTATAAGCAACAGTTAGTCGAGTTGGGGATGTTGAGGGAGGAAGAAAAGCAAACATTCAAACGCCACGAAGAAAACCAGGTAGAAAGGAGTTCATATGATTAGATACAGCAAAAATACTGGTAGAGTTGCACCCCAACTTGCAACAACGTTCCGTTGAAATAGGCAAATGTTATACTAGACAAATCCTATTCTAGTTTGTGTACTTAAATTTCACTGATATATACTAAGTGTTTGTGTTGTTGAAACATGTTTCTAGGCGGCGAAGTTTCGTTCCGATATTGAGCAAGAAAGACTTCAGTTGCAACGTCAACATAGTTCTGATATGGAACACATTCTAGATAAAGTATGCTACAGTCATTTGCACTTTTATAATGGCGAATATATAGGCCAATGATACCAGGAAAACGTTGTATTTTAGACGAACGGTAGATTGAAGCAGATGGAGGAAGACTATATTATGAGATCAAGAACAATGCAAGAAGTGAGTTCACCGTGTGATATTTTGTGGTTCAGTCATTGAACCATAAACATGACTGGAATGTTATTCGGCTGTGTTATTTGGTAGGCCTGGAAGCAACTTTTAAATTTTTCCTTTGACTTCAATTGTTGCCTAAAATTAAACGTCGTTTGTACAATGGAAAAACTAGGTTTGCCTGCTGTAGCATTTTGCATTTGAGCCATTGAACTATAAACGTAACTGGAATGTTATTCGTCATTCTACTTCCGTGCTCTCGTTCAGGAGGCCTGGGAACATCTTTCAAGTTTTGGGGTTTTTTCCCGCCAAAGAGCTAAGACAATTTTGTTGTATTACAATTTCGCTTGTTTAGACTATTGATGCGTTACGAGAAGAGATACAAACTTTAAAAAATGAGAGAATTAGGTATTTTTTTCAATATTTTTGTAAAATCATTATAACACATAGTGCACAACAAAACGAAACGATAGAAAATTTGTTTTGTTGTTTTAGTCTACAGAATGCTCAAGAAAAACGCTTGAATGTTACAATACGTAGACACGAAGAGGAAAAAACGAGTTTAAAACACCATCATGCTACGCTTGTGAAGGTAAAAACAAGACTTATATACGAGCTGAAGTTTATTTCAATAATAATTTTTTACTTGGCCATAATTATTGTCAGAAGCAAACTTTCTGCCAATCTCGTACCCAGAGCTTGCAATCATTTTGGTCCTTACCTCTTATGCTTGGTACTGACCATAAGGATTGCAGGCTCTGGATACGAGAATGACTTTCTGCAGACATCAGCCGGCAAATATTTGGTTTTTGCAGGTGGTAGTTATGAGTCAATTTTTTCTCCCTGCAACAAAAACTTGACTTGTTGATTCACCGACTTGAAATTTTTGTTTGAAGAATATTTGAATGGTTCATGACCTTGGTAGTTCTGTCATTTTTTGTTTAGTCATTGGAGAAAGATATTGAAAGACAAAAAGCTATCACGAAAGATATTGAAAAACAGGGAAGAGCTATTGAAATAAGATTGCAAGAAAAAGTGAGTTTGGAAAGATGTATATTTTAAGTAAAGCGTTTATATTCAGGGTCCACTTTTGCACACGCGCAGATGGAACTGTACGCAGATGGAACTGTACAGCATCCTTAATTGTCTTAATGTTCATATTAGCTCTCAAAACTTCAATACGATTATGAAGAAAAGATGAAAAATTTATTGCCAATAGACCTTAAAGAAGTAAGTTGATAGTAATTATTTAAAGCAATATACGGAAGCCAAAGTTTCTAAACCATATTTCAAAAGTCTTCATCCTATAGGAAAGAGTCTGCATAAACATGAACAGAAAGATTAAATACAGACTTTGAAAATATGATCAAAAGATTGAAGCAAAAAAGTTCTGTTATCTCCTTAATGTTCTTCCAAGTAATACAACAAAAAGTGTTTAATTATTGTCTAGCGGTGGGGGTCAGGATTTATTTTAATTCCTCAAATATTTTCCAGGAACTTGAAGATACGATTCGTTCTCTACGACAGCAAGTTGCAATTTTACAATCTCGCGCTGATATTCTTCAAGAGGAGCTGGACGCTACCAACACGTTGTCTTCGACTTGGGATATGTCATACTCGGAAACCAAACATGCGAACCACACATAACAGGTATTCGCCTGCTTGCAGACGCTTTTTGTGAGGTAAGAGCTGTCAATGAATCAACTTTTGTATCCTCAAGAATTGGTCAGGAAAGGCACGTCACTGATCTCTTTACATGCACCTGGAGTGGTTACTTGAGCAACAAAGTAAGTCCAAACATGGCAGCAAAACTTGCGCAACGAATTTTAAATTCAACCGATTCTTACTGTAGTACCTCGTTTTAGTTTTTTGAAAATCAATAATGCCCCAAATTTCTTATGTGTGGGAAATTCTGAAATTTTGGTTGAATTGCTGCTAATGTGAACCGTCTGATAGATTGTCTGATAGATGAAAACTTAATTCCAATCATTATCATCATTTCAAGTTGTGGGTGGCCTTTCTACGCTGTGTGGGAGTTGCTTTAGGTAAATACGAAGCAGCATGAAAAATTTATAGGGTGTACATTTTTGGCGAGCGTTGGCGCACAGTGCAATACAAAAAAAGTATAATTCCTTTCTTGTATGTAAATCTTGTACGTGACATTTTGCTATCTGCGACATATGGCCATGTGGTAGTTTTATTAGAAATAGTTTTTTAAAAGATAGTTTTAAAAGATATCATAACATTCTTTAAAGTTTTTCAAACACGTTTTCGAGATATTTGGGCATTGTTTTGACGTATAAATTATTCTAACTTCTTCGTGGTTTGCATAATTAATCGACGAATGATTGGCGATATTGTCTAATATAAGTTATCGCTCCTAAACAAAGCGGAGCTTTTATTTGATAGAATCTGATTAGCGTCTTCCTTTTTCCAATTCCCGAGTACGTATTGCTCAAAATTGTGAACGGCGTTTCGATAATTTCGTGAATTAATTCAGCAATATGACGTGTAGTTGCATGATTTGCAATTCAAAACAGCGCACAAACAACGTGAGAACCTCGAACAGGAAACGCGAAAACAGCGAAATTGAAAAACTACAAAGAACGAAGTACTCGATGAACTGCCATTTCAAAAGTAAAACAATCAACAAACTAGCAGAATTTTCACATCTTGCCATTTATTGTAACTAAGTGTGTGGATAAATTGAGGTAATTCGTGTTTTTGCAAAGTTGGACCAAAAACATGACTAAAATTGTGACTTTTTATTGAAGCTGCATTTAATTTATTGTCAAATGGCCAGAAAATACATGACGCACTTTTTACTGCAAAACGCAACCCCCAAAGCATGTAATATGTGCCTGAATGATGCCTACTTTTGATATATTTAATAACCATAGGCCACGTATTGTACTGAGGGGCGCGTTTTGTTTATCTTATAAAAATATCATGAAAAACATCTGATGAAAAATTCACCAGGTCAGCGACGTGTCAGAGACGCTCTTTGGTTCATGTGACGTCAGCACGCCTGCAGGTCAGAGTCGGTGGCGCCTGCACGCAGGCTAGTCCGCTGTTCTAAAGCTGCGAAAATTTTACATATATTTATTAACTCGAGCCTAATTTCGAGTTATTTAGGTAACCCCCGCATTTTTACGGGCTGTGTCTTGAAGTTTTAATTAGTATTTTGCTTCGATTTGTTTGCG
Source organism: Phenganax marumi (assembly GCA_025400095.1). Classification (NCBI taxonomy): domain Eukaryota; kingdom Metazoa; phylum Cnidaria; class Anthozoa; order Malacalcyonacea; family Clavulariidae; genus Phenganax; species Phenganax marumi. The sequence continues at coordinate 4,378 of JAODVM010323347.1, forward strand.
AAGTTGTCCAAAATAGGGACTTTGGAAAATTGGCAGTCGCTGAAAACTCGGGCTGGTCGCGTGAGCCAATCAGGCACTTGCAGGAAGTTGTTGATCGACTGTGGAATTCTCATAAGATGCACAGTCCTTCGGCGAACAGCTAGCAGGGTGTGGAAAAATGTCGATTGCTGTGTTTTGAGTGGAGTTTATGTGCTTTTAAAACATGGTTTTCGACTGCTGCCTTGATGCTACGGCGAGAGATGCGAAGAACAGGTCTAAAGACATCGATAAAAAGATTAGTCGAGAAAAGGAGCGCTTTCGAAGGCAGGTAAAAATCTTGCTTTTGGGAGCCGGTGAATCGGGCAAAAGCACATTTCTGAAGCAGATGCGAATCATTCATGGCGAAGACTACGATGTAGGCGCCTTGGCAGAGTTTAGGCCGATCGTTTATAGTAATATTTTGAAAGGAATGAAGGTGCTAGCCGATGCTCGAAGGAAATTGGGTATCGAGTGGGGCGACCCGAACAATCAACGATATGCACGTACCATATTGGATTTCCAAGCACCTCAAAAGATCGAGACGAGTTTATTTCTGCAATATGTTGACGCCGTGAATAAACTATGGCAGGACGAAGGCATTCAGACTTCGTATGATCGACGCCGAGAATTTCAGTTGGTACGTATATTTGTCGCAAGTTTTTTGAATGTGTGTGACTTCTTTGGACAAAATAGAGCTCCATAATCGGGTTTTCTACCTAAGAGTTGCGTGTAAACATTCGCTTTCGCTTGTTCCATATTGCGTAATGACGGTCTTTTATCGAGGCGTTAGCTTGATTGTAGTTTTTAAATGGCTTCGAGATGAACTTTAAGAATTCATCGATTTCCATGGCCTTTGATCAACGGCCGCCATACAACGAGAACAACACTCATCAATTTCACGTCACGAAATGGACACGGTCTGGCTTTTTCGGTTTTCACTTTTTACTGTTAGTCGCTCTTTAGTAATACTTAAATGAGTATATTATAATATCTCGCACATCTGCCATACTGAAAGCTTTTAATTTGCGAGCTTCTACGATATGAAAAGTGCGATTAATTTAGCCTCAAAGTTGTGGCAATTTGCAATTAGAATTGTCAAAATTGTTCGCGAAGCCGAAAGGCCTTATCGAATATTGCAAATTATATTCGACCTTTTTTGTGTGTTTAGGGCGATTCCACGAAGTATTTTCTTGATCAGTTGCATCGTGTTGGACAACCGGTAAGTCTGTGGTGTTTCTTATGTATTTTTAAGTAGGTTAAGGTTACTTCAGAAATATTTAACTCGGTATTAAAGTTGACTGGTGGTCTTGCATGGAGAGCGCGTCTTCAACAATTAATCGATAGAATGCGAATGTTTTGCTTGCCTTTCTGTTTATCTAATTACAAATGCGAAAGGAGGCTTCGTTTAAATCCACTTTTGAATGTGGCAAGCCGCATTTATCTTCGAGATGGCGATTATTACTTCACACTTTTTATGTAACAAATTGTTTCGAAGCTGTTGTTCTTGAACCAGTTTAAACGTAAACACATGACTGCATTTTGGGGCGAATTTTACTCAATCTTTTGACTTGTATTTGATATTGTTATGATAATATCAGAACACGCAAGTCATTTTATGATAATAACAAGAGACTTGTTCGAAGGAATGCCCAATTTTTTAATCTACTGTACGTTCTTTCTGAATTCCTTGGTATTTTGTTGGCAAAATGGCTCATTGGAATATTTAAGTTAAAAACGTGAATTCTTCGTGGGAATTTTCTATTTCATAGCATTTAAAATGGCAGTGCTTTTGAATATTCTGAAGTCTTTGCCGTTATTATTCATAATGACGCTCAGAAAGCTGTCAGACTAATATATTTTTCACACCTTTTTGAAGTGAGGCTGTAAAGCATAATTTGTACTTTCAACTCCTTTTCAAAAGTGCATAAGTTTAATGTCGTTTAAAAGCTCAATTTTTCCTGTTATCAAAGTATAAAAGAGCGTTTAAGTTTATATGAGATAGACAAAAGAATTCTTTTTGCTAATTTTAATTGTGGTTTTGCATCATGACAAAGTGTTCTGTTTTTTTTTCTGACAAATTTATTCAAACTTTTTAGTGTAAGCTTTCTCGTTCAAATATTTAATTTCTAAAACTATTGTAAGCAAGTGTTCGTGAAAATGGTATGCCAAAGGTATATTTGCCTGTTGCCTCGATGTCCTTGTCTTTTTCTGGCAGTGGCTCTTTCTCTTATTTTAACATGAAAAAATCTTGTAGCACCATAGGGCTCTTAGGTTTCCTTTCAAAGAAACATGCCATTAATAGCATATGTCTTTCTTTGGGGGCAGGTATTGATTCTGCATGGAATTGTATAAAAAGAACTTTTAATCATCTTTTCTTTTCTTTACGGTTGATTGAAGTTTAAAGTGAAAGTTTTTTTGTCCAGGAAAAGTACAGTAGCAAATTACAATGACTTTATGTAATATTTGCCTCGTTTGTATGGTCTTGCCTCCAGTGCTCAAACGAACTGCCGAATTTTTGTGCCATTTTCCAAGAACCGGCTTACTAACCTTTTGCCTGCACAATTTTAGTGGCTAGCTCACATTTTATTGCCGCAAACTTTTCACGCAAAGCCTTACAAACGTAATCACACGTTGCTTACAAACGTAATCACAAAATGTTATTTGTTTTTGGCCATATGTTATCATGTATTTTGAGTTATTTACTTCAACAGTTTATTTTTATCTATGGATGTAATTATAATTCATTCAATTATTATTCAGTTAGTGTTTAAATATTAATGCTTTGGGTTCAAACGTCCTTTGATTAGAGGAAAATACTCTCATTTGAGACAAAGGCGAATATGGCAATATGTCAGTTAATAAACATTAAGATGTATAGCCACTTTAAGATTTTGCAGATTAAGAGAGAAAATGTTTGGGTCAGTCAGATTCCACTTATCTCAGGTGCATGCTTTGAGGATTTTTGGATTTAGGGAGGAAAATCTTGGGTCTGTGAGATGCCACTTGTTTCAGGTGCATGCCTTTGTGAATATTCTAAAGTAGCTGTGGATTATTTGTAAATAGATTAGCAGCCCCTTGAAAAGCAGGCTGTAGCGGAAGGTTCACTGTTATGAAATAGAATAAAATATTAATAAGAATAAGATAACATTATTATCAGTAGTGGTCATAATAATAATCATAGCAATAATAATAGTAGTGCTATGTTTTGTGGGACTTTTTGATAAAAATGGACAAAAGATTGTAACATAATAAACTAAATATTGTGTGGTTTGGTAAGGTAAACAAGAACGTTATTACCATGGATCCATTGTGCTTGTTTGGTAGTAGACTTTAAGGAAAGGAAAAGTTTAATTGTAATCAACTGCAGTACAGTCAAACCTCTCGGTATGGACACCTCTCCAATACGGACACTTGGCTTTGGCCCTTCAGTGTCCGTATTAGAGAGGTTTGACTGTATGAGTTAGTGATGCTATGGAGATTGGAGAAATACTGTATTGTACCAGTTGTGATAGGCTTGTTGGTGACATTAACTATCAGAATTAAGTTATGGCTAAAGGAAGTTGATATACAATGCCAATTGGAGCAGCGACAAAAGGCATGCCTCCTTTGAACACCAACGATTGTACATAAAGTGGTGAACTGGTTATGGCCCGATATCTTGGATAATAGAGTTACCAGATTTGAATCTGTGAAAAAGTGCAATAGTAATAGCAATAATAATAGTAATAATAACAATAACAGTAGTGGCGAATAATAATGATAATGAATAATAATAATTTAGTGCATGAAGCTGAGCATGATATCAAGCCTGGTAGCCGTAAGCCTAGTAGTTTATTAATATTTCAAGTCTACAATACTATGGGCCATTTTGTTTCGTTTATTTTCGCGCGCCTTTGGGCACGAGTTATTGACTGCACCAGGGCTTGGGTGTGCAAAATTATTTTGGATACAAGTTAGACCCCCAAAAGCTATTATTGTACGCTGAGCACTTGTGCAGCAAAAACTTCGTAATGGGCATCAAGTATTGAGAAGTAGCCAGCTCTGTCTGACCTAGCACGAACGATAATAAATACTAAATGTGTAATAACAACGGCCGTTTTTAGCCCATGATGGTAATATGTAAAACACTACTGCCTGCAAGTAAAACTGACTTGCGTTGAATCTTTAATCTTTAATCTCAATAAAACTATTTATGCACGGTAACCTATTCAGGTAGCCTATAAAACTTCGTCTAATTGACAACTTTGGCACTGTTCGAAAATAAAATTGAGAGTTTGCAGTCTCAACAAGTGGGCGTCGTGCATAATATTATACAGTCGTTCCTTTTTAAATGGAATAAAATCATAGAATCTCTAAACGCAAGTACGTTAGTTCGCAATCACTACTCGCTGCTGACCACGCCTGCAACGAAAATGGGTTGACATATAGTTGTTCCTAAAGTTTAATAAAAGCGTATGTTGATATGCCTGCGAACTAGTAAATTTTTCGTATTTTGTGAAACTTCACCGCAGAGTCGGTAATATTGTAAGCAGTATTGTTAATATGAATATTGTATTAACTACTGTATATTGTATTTCAGTCATGATTAGACGTGTCGATGGTTGCCTTTCGAACCCCTTGCTTTGTCATGAACATATAAACCCTTTTCATTTGATAAAACGACTGTAGTTGATCAACGAATTGGCACCATTTTATTTCAACAGCTAAATTTTGTTACTCTTTTATCCAAAAAGGTTTATTGGAAATTAAGCGTTTACCATAGTTGTTTATTTTCGTTTGCAGGATTACCTGCCGACGAAGCAAGACGCCCTACACGCTAGAAAGGCAACCAAAGGCATAGTCGAGCATGAATTTGATATCAAAGGGATTCCATTCAAAATGGTCGACGTCGGAGGCCAACGTTCCCAACGGGCGAAATGGTTTCAATGCTTCGAAGAAGTCACTTCCATACTATTCCTTGTATCCTCGAGCGCTTTCGACCAAGTTTTAATGGAAGATAGAACGACAAACCGGCTCGTCGAGTCGTGTAACATTTTCGAAACAATTGTGAACAACAAGTTCTTTAGTAATGTGTCTATTATATTATTTTTGAACAAGACTGACTTACTCGAAAAGAAAGTGCTAGCGACGAGTATCAGGGATTTTTTCCCGAATTTTCAAGGCAACCCGCACAAGCTTAGCGATGTACAGCAGTTTATATTACAGATGTTTGATAGCAAGAGGCGAGAGAGGTCCAAGGCGCTTTTTCATCACTTCACGACGGCCATCGACACTGAAAACATCAAGTTTGTCTTTCACGCAGTCAAGGATACAATTCTTCAACATAACTTAAAGGCTTTAATGCTTCAATAGCCTAGGCTATTGCGAGCTCGCACGGAACCTTGTATTGCCTTCACGATTGTAGCAAGATTAGCCTTGGTAAAGTCTTGTACCGGAACTGCAGATATTGCTATAACAGTTCACCTCAAACATATTGAGCAGTCACGTTGCAGTTGATGGGAGGTTCCAGTTACAACGTGATTTCAACAAATGGTCCACTCTGGTATTGCAACCATCATTTCTCTCCAATTCTACACTTGTAACTTCAATTTCATATTTTTAGTCAACCGATCATTGGATAACATTGAGCAAACATGCCTACGTATTTTATCTATATTATCAGTTTAATTTGCCGGGGCCAGTTGTTCGTACGCCGTTTAGCTTAAACGGTGGATAAGTTCAAAATAGAAATCATATTTATGTATTTTTTGAACAACGAAATTGAAATTTTTTTGACTGAATGCTATTGTGTATTTACCTACACTTTAATTACATAAGATTTGATTTAAAAGTTTCAGAAGATGTGTGCGAGTGTTTTTGAACTCTGACTTATGCCACGTTTAACCTAAACGGCGTACAACAAACTGCCCCCTGGATGATATTTGTGAGGTTTGCTTCGAGTGTTTTATTGTAAATGTGTTATGCCTGTCTTACGCCGGACGATTTTGTTCGTCAGGGGGGACTTTTACCTGTTAATGATTTAACTGAAGAAAATGTATCTGCCATTTTCTCTTGTTCATCCACTTTGTCGCTACACAGCAGGTGTGTTTGGTACCTGTACGTATTTTGCTCAGTCAAATCGCTAATGCCGGACGATGTAGTATCATAGTTAGAGATTGCCCAGGTGGAAACGAATTCTTGTTATAAATACGAGAGCACAACATCTAACTTTTAATGAGGCCATTAATGGACCTTTAACCTTATAGACGAAATTTCAAAAAATTTTGAACTATGAAAATCTTTTACCACAGCCTGAAAGAGCTTCCCGCATTTAGTAAAAATGCCAAGTTTGGGTGCAAAATGTTGTAAAATAAGGAAAATATAGCCGTACAAAGTTGGCAAATTTTGTATATTTTTCTATTACGCGCGGGAAATGGATACCCACATTCTCGAACGGGGTATCAATTTCCCTTGCGTAATAGAAAAATATACAAAATTTGCCAACTTTGTACGGCTATATTTTTCTTATTTTACAACATTTCGCAACCAAACTTGGCAGTTTTACAAAATTGAGGATGCTCTATCAGGCTGTGGTAAAAGATTTTCATAGTTCAAGATTGTTTGAAATTTTGTCTATAAGGCTAAAGGTCCAATGGTTATCTTCGCTTTCCTTATTTCCAAAGTAAATAGCATTTGTCGAACGAGTGAGTTCTAAATATTTTACAACGTACCGTGGCAGAACTTGGAGGCGTTGGTTCCTTCTTAGGCTACAAAATAGGGAAAGCGCATTGCCTTAGTCATTTGTTATAATCTAGCATAAGCTAGAATGATTCTTCAGTTTACCTTAGGAAACAGGAGCAGCCAGAACCACCACAAAACAAGAAAGACCAAAAGAAAGAGAGCGAACAAAACTCCGACAATGAGTCCAACGTTAAGTTTCTTTTGTACCTAAACATCGAAAATGGAGTATATCCTGAACTGACCACAAAAATATCCCAAGTTTTCCCCAGTACTTTGGTTTCCTCCTGCAGTAACATACAATCAATAAGAGATGAATCTTACTGGATCTCTAGGAAGAACAGTTTAAAACTGATAGAAATATATCCAGTATAGGTTTACATACAGGTACGCAAGATTTCACGTTTAGCTCCAAACTTCTGTACACTATCTTATGGTTTGCTGTCGTAACTTGAAACACAAC
>JAODVM010323458.1:0-11574 GCA_025400095.1 Phenganax marumi
GCCGACCGCCCCCCCCCTGCCCCCCCCCCCCTTGAGGTCCGCCACTGCTCTCGGATTCGGAAATATTGGTGAAGTCCAAACCACAGAAAACAGATCAATAACAGAATGGTCACCTTCGATGGAACCTTTGAAGTTTTTGTGCCCGCGCATATTGCATGACGCATGTTGTTCCCCATTTTCCTGGCCAGTCAATGACTTTTTCTGACAAAAAAAGACGCAGTAGTGGTTCACTGGCCTTTTGGTCAGTAAACTGCATATTTTTGCATCAGAAAACGTGCACACGTTGCACCGCTGAATGGCCCTTCTGTTACTGATCTTTATTCTGTGTCGAAACCATGGTACAAACCCACTTTCGGCTTCAGATATTTGGTCCAGGACGGATAAACATACCATGAAAGATGAAATATACCCCCTCGAAATAGCCGGAAAAATCAGTCACTCGAATCTCAGGTAAAATCAGCAGTGGAACTACTGAATGACTATCTTTAAACCCAGGAAGGGGAAATCAAGGGAGTACCCGCTTCAAACGTCGAACTTTTCATGTGCCAAATCTAATGATAATGAACCTAAACAAAGAATATTGCTCATTAGCATTAGGTTCGGCACATGAAAAGTTCGATGTCTAACCGGGCCTAAGAACAGAATGAGAAAAGCCGGAATCTTTAAAACCCGAAATCTTTGAAACCCTGAAGAAAAGCCGTGGTGCTATCTAATAGTATATATAAAATTGATATATGTTCCATTAGATAACAAGTATTATTCCATTTAAAGCTGTTTTTCTCGTGCAACACAAACATACTCATAAGACAAGCAAGATCAAAGGAAAAACAAAAACGCTGTGATGAGAGTGGAGTTTCACCTGTTGCTACCATATATTTAGTAAATTTTAAACCTCGTATATACATAACACTATACATCTAATGCATTTTAAACTTTTTTATGTAATTTCCTACTATTCACACTATTTTCTAAATCCATTGTATATTTTTACTAAATTTATTTTTGTTATTTTTACTTGGGAGGCAGAGGTCGGTCGGGGCATGGGTATGCTGGTCCAGTCACCTTGCAGCACTTTAAACACTTTATATAAGCAGTTTTCGGAGGTACTGGCAAGTGGGTGGAATCCAGTATGATTGGTGCAATGCAGTCATTGTAGAATTTCTCCACTGTGAAGTAACCCTTCATGGAAAATGTGCACTACCAGGGCAGTGAAGTGATTGTTGTTGGGTAAGAGTATTGAAAATTTTCCTGATGCCTTCAGTGGCGCATTATGTATGCTTCCATCACAACGAAGTAGACCTGCTGAATCGAGAAAGAGACGCAACTGTTAAACGAGGGATGGTCTTCTGGGACAAGTAGAGGTGAGGTTATTGATTTCGAGAGGTTACTGGTATCGTGCCGATTACAGGGGCGTCGGAAGGGGGGAGGGCACTGGGGGCACGTGCCCCCCCCCAACATTCAAGGTGATAACAAAAAGTGCCCTTTTTAAAAGGATTTTTTTAAATCGGCGATTAACTATGTTTCGTCACTCTTGAGGTGGTTATCATGCCATCACAACATTATTTATAGAAAACCATGCACAAGCTTCCTGTTGTTATAAATAAATAGAAGCAACGATCGCAAAAATCCATTTCTCTCTGCTCATCCTCTCAACAAGTAGTACGATTTCTGGTTTTTCAGCTACAAAAGAAACAATAAGAACATGTAATCCGCAAAGAACAAAATTACTGAATATCTTCGAAATTTTTTTAAACACTACAATTAAACTGCTACTGTAAGACATAAATCCTGGAACAACATCGTTGTAGCAACGGTACTTAGTGTTCATATTTACGGAAGTGGAAATAATTAAACTGGTAGTTATTCTCGCCCACAAAACTGAGAATATCTTCACGTACAATAAACAAAAGCGACGGAGTTAACACGATCGTTAGTTTAAGCCATTTAAACACAACAAGGGAATATTTTAGGCAGAAAAATGAATTAAAAAGCATATGCAATGACCTTGAGAGAACGGAGAACTGGAATTAGAAAAGTCCACTGAATTGTACTGACGTGTCAATCAATTGCGACGAACATTGTGACGTGTTAATCAAAAGCGACGAGCATTGTGAGGTCAATAATTTTATGTTAGCTTATATTAGCTTCTTTGCGCGCGACCGTGTAATATTAACGCTCGAAAATTCTTCTAGTTTTCAGTTTTTGGTAATATACCTACTGTGTATGCTACCGAGAATGTCAAGGGGCTGAAAAATTCTGAAATCCTGCTGAGGCTTTCCAAGATTTCAAAAACAATATGGAAAAAACCTTTCAAGGTAAGTGCGCCATTTAAACCAGAATAGCCTTAGACATTTAAACATAGCAGAATCTGCATCAGGTGCAAATTAAGCTCCTGCGATAAACAAAACAATGAGAAGAGCATAAGTCCAATCAAACTCTCACCTCTGTCTAGCAGAGATTCGATGTAAGTTTCTTTCTTCGATATTGTGTACGCATATGATTTCAAAGCCTCGCGCACAATGACCAGCAAAAGGTTCACTAGCTTCAGCGGCTTTCAAACCTGCAGCCGCTAGTTTTCTAGTAAATCTTCTAAGGAGGAATTTGCATAAACGGTCAGGTTGCTAAGATATTATAAACAGACTAACTCCTTTTGTTTCACGTGTGATTGTGAGTAATACTTGAAAACACACGTATAACACGATTATCAATCGTACAGTCTTGGAAGCAACTGAATTAAGATCTATACAGAATGGTCACTCGCCGTCCAACGTCTGTCAGGTTTTTCATTCAACAATGTGCTGTTTACTGGCCAGAGTACTGGCGGACATACCAACCAGTTCTGTGTGTTTGTTGGCTAGAAGAAGCAATCGACTGGCCAAACTAATGACGAACAGCATGCGTAATGCGATATGCGCCGGCATAAAAACTTCCAACGTCCCGACGTAAGTGACCCTTCTGTATCGATCGTTGCTCTGTGTCGGAAGGAAAGTGCTCCAAAGCATTTGTAGAGTCTTTTGCTTTTAGGCAACGACAGATCGCACTACAACTCAACGTTGCATCCCCATTTTTATTTTCGTTGTCTTCATTCTCTGCATCAGAATCTACTGATCGTCTCGAGCAATCTTTTCCTGTAAACAATTCAACAAGTGTTCACGCTAGTGCCCATACGTCTGCTTTTGTAGTGGCTTTAATCTTCTAAACGAGGCATTCTGGAGACATAATTATAGTTAGGTGTACATGCAACGCCTGTAAAGGAAACAAGAGAAGTTGTCTGAGCAGATTTTACTCTTCCCAGACTCATGTCGTAAATCTTTGTGATGTACGACCCCTGAGCCACAAGCACATTTACAGCCTCAATGTCCCTGCATGTGCAGAGCTGCTGGGATTATATTGTGTAGATACGCCACTGGATATATTGCAGTATTGACCGCATTGTTGCAATATTGAGGGAAACACAACAGCCGGTTTGACTGTAGGCATTGAATTGCCTAACTTTGCTTGGCAAGATGAAGTTGCGAGTCTACACCAAAACGCGAGTTGATTTACAGTATACTACATAGTTATCACGATACGTCATGCGTGCCATGTCTGATGGGTTTGATAAAGGTGCTACGAGGTCTTTGGGTGTTTTTGATGCACCAGAGCTTGGCAAAAAAGGATCCTTGAATACTGCTGCATACTACAGTAAACGCAACAAAATGCTTCTTTATAATTTACTTCTTTAGATCACTTGGACAGTTGGAGCAGGGTCGTTGGTGCACCGAATACTCCCTTGAGTACAATATTGAGTACAATAATCTTACTCAAGCTTTGAGTGCAGCGTGTTTCAAGACAGACCATTTTAGGTCGAAATTCTGGTTGTTGGTTTTCAATTGCCAAATATGTTTCGAAAGTTCAGTGTCGTTTTGGTACCTTTTATGGTTAAAAGAATTTATGTGATTCCTGTATCGCTCTTTAAATGAGTTTGCGGTCATGCCTATGTAACTGTTAGCATTGACTGTGTCTCTTGTGGTGACAGTTGCCCTATGTACTATGTCTTTAGACAAGCAATGGTTGTCCAAAGGGCTTGTCCTCTTGTTTCTGCAGTTGTAACTTTCTTGAGATGTATCCTACGGCTAGGTTTTTCTAATGATGCGTGCATGGCGCCTAGTAATTACTGACTTTACATTATTCATGCAACTGTAGCTATCAAAGATTTTGTGTAGTTTATGGCCAGGTGGAAAGTGCTTGTCTAACAGGTTTAGGAGACTGCAACCTACATTGGTTTTGACACTCCTACTAGAGGAAGGGTTAAACCAAATGATATATCGTTGCCTATGTCTTCGTGCTGTGGTGCACTTTGCGTGGAAGCCAGGTGGTGATTGTAGCTGCCATGTCTTAGTGCATTTTGATAAATAAGTCCTGTTTCATGGAATGCCTGTTCGTTAGACGAAAGTGCAGATATGTGCTTGTTAATTGCTTTTGGTGGATGCTTGATTATACAAGGCGGGTGTTTTGAATGTTTTTTATGTACAGCGGATCGTCATTGGGCTTTCGACAAGGTTTAAATTTTCTAGTTGAAACGTCGAAAGTTACCTCCAAAAAGTTCACTACATGCAAATTGGACTCGGCAGTAATTGGATTGTTTGCAACATTGAAAATGAAACCAGGCACACTTTTATTTCTTTCGACATAATAGATTTCTGTCCATCAATCACGGAAAAATTATTAGACCAAGCAATACTTGGATAATATCTTGAAGACAATGGGCTTCGGGTTTGGTAACGTGCCAGAAATCTCTCCTTTTCAACAACGGAAAGCCCTGGGCGAAAAAGATAGCAGCAACAGTTTGTTTGTTGTTACCATTGCAAGCTCAACCATCTTTTCTAGGGTCAGCGACTTTGTCTTTCCAAGTGATAGTGGTGCAAAGCTATGTAGATTACAAAGCAAACAATGGAACATCCAAAGTCAGCAACTAAATGCCAAATTAGGAAATCAGTAAGCCTAATTTTCTTACTTCACCAATGGTCGGCGACGTTCTTGCGACTTTCGTTTTTAATTGCTACAATTTTTATAGATAGAGAAAGGATTTTACGCATTAGCGAAAAATGTATATGTTCGCAACTTGAACGATGTCCAGTGGCACATGAGAACCAAGCTTAAGCCATTGTTTTGTCGCACTTCCATGATGGCGCCGAAAACACCCACAGTGTATATTTTTAGCTCAAATTAATTTTAATCATCTACTGTTCCGTTTCCCAACATTTTTATCGCTATAAGGTTTTCTGCATTTTGATTTGTTCGTTCCTACATGTACGTGAAGTTTTAAGATTTACAAATATTTTCAGAAGTAGTTGAATTTATAACATATTCTAATGATAAATTAATGTCCATAATAAATACTGTGGATATGTTTTCTGTTCATTTCCTTCTTTTTCTGCCATTCTGCCTCAGTAGTTACGTTCATTCTCGTTGGCCCAATTACCAACTTATGCTTGGGCCACAACGATGCATACATCGTCATTACCGTATTATCTTCATGGATGCGCAGAGCGTACTTTATGTAAGAATGTATGAGATCGTCCAGTGCGTCATCCTTAAATGCTCGATGTATCCGATACTTCGATATGTGACGATTTTGCCAAGGCTCTCCCATTTTTTCAGGGGAAAATTGCATTGCAGCCAGTACATCTCTTTTCATTTCTTTGTAAAGACCGAATAGAATTTGGAGCATGCTATAGCCTTTGGTAGAATGCACATCGCCGTGTTGTTCGGACAAACTCTCGAATCCGAATTTCCACCATATAGGATCATTGCAGAGAGTGGTGGGCAAGATGTCTTCGTCGCACACTTGAAATAATTTGTGAACAGGAGAAGTTGGTCGTAGACAGTCGTGTTGGTGTCGTTGCACGTGAGCTGTTTGACATTGAGTCGAACAGTATGTATTCACCCTGCAACGGTCGCATGTAAGTAGTTTTTCTGGATCAATGTCCTTAGTGCCACAGTTATAACACGACATCTTTCGCGGATGAAATCAACATGAAAAGTCGTCGAATTGCCATCAAGGGTGGTGAAGATTTATAGTGCTGTGCACGTAGACATTCTGGACACAATCGGTAATTTGCCACAATAAAGTAATTCCATAGCAAAGGATTCTGATGAAGCCTTTCCAGGTGAATGATCACGACCTCGATTGTCTCTGATCACTGTAGAGAGAATACTTTGTTCATCAGAAATCAATGACGGAGAACAAAAATCGTGAGAGTATTGCCAATTGTCTGCAATTGAATGAAGAAAACCAAGCCGTATAAGGCCTTTTCCGGCCTGGTTTAGACATCACATGTTCGCCGAATTTGATTCGCCAAGTTCAATATAAAACGACTTTTCTCTCTTGATTGAAAGGTCTAAACAAAGTCTAAGTCCAGCTATAGCATGGTTTTCAGTTGGGGCGCAACCATAAGCATAAGGTAAGAGAAAAGGCAGAGCAATGAAACGCAACGAAGTGCAAAATATAGCCACAGTATAAAGCTTGCGTTACACTGAAAATTTTGTTTCGCCGATTCGTGTCGCAAATGAGATTGCCATACAAATCAGCGAGTGTTGCATAGTCCAGAAACGCTAATTAGTGTCGATGCGAATCATTGCAAGTTCTTGACGAGGGATCAAAAGCTTTCAATGCTGGTTTGCAATGCCTTTGAAAATCGATTGGTGTAACCTGTAATTTGCCAATTTGTGCCGCAACTCCTCGTTGCCAGACATTCGTTTTGTTGCATTAAACACTCAGTTACCCAAAACTCACTTCGGAAAACGTGGAGACAAGTCTAAACCACAAACGATACTTACCAACTTGCATGTTTTCGCCCAATGCGGTACAAACTGGCAAAAGAAATAGGAGTGAGTATCACTCCACTCAAGTTGATTCGCAATCGCATTGCGACACACATCTGCGAAACAAATCGGTCAGTGTAACACAAGCTTAAGCAGAGACAGTATTGCCACTTAGAGGGGCAATGTGTCCTCGTATTTTTATGCAAAAATATGCAGTTTACTGACTGCCAGCCTGCCAGCAGCCAGTTCAACGTGCTTATTGGCAAGAACATATAGTTTACTCGCTGCGAAGCATACGTAATGCGACATGCGCGAGAGCAAAAACTTCAAAGATACCGACTTTATGCATCAAAACCCAACCATATGCCAAGGCAGAACAAAAGAGAATTCAAACGAAATTTTTACACGCTCTGTTTTTTTAATCCTCACAGGAAAAGTTTTGCTTTGCCGTGCTTGCGTTGCAAGTGAGAATCCGGCTTATTGATTTTAGGTGTGGTTGGACTATGAATTCTCGCGAAATAAGGCCTGTTTCAAACGCCGAATTTTGCATGAGTTGAACGCATTTAGGACAATGCATAATCAGCAGTTGTGCCGATTATCTTTTGTATTAAATGCATTCGACCCATGCAAATTCGACGTTTGAAACAGGCCTTGAGATTTACGGCATGTTGGATAAACGTCGAATGACAAACAAGGAGAATCCTTGGTTTTGTCACATTCCTTCAACATTGCGCCGTTGATGTAACGTGTTCACCACTATAAATTCCAACACTTACTGCTGGTAAACCTGTTTCTTGACGTTCATTTTATCGTCGAAAGATGTCGTGTTCTGGCTGTGCTACAACAGGCATTGATCCCGCAAAGCTACTAACATGTGAACGTTGCAAGGTGAATACATACTGTTCCAGTGAATGTCAGGCAGCTCACTTGCAACGACACCAACGCAATTGTTTACCATCAACTTCTGCTGTACATAAACTATTAGAGGTATGTTCTAACTACGTCTTGCCCAGCACTAGTATTCTAAACCAGGATCCGATATGGTGGCAATTCGGATTTGAAAGTTTATTTGAAAAGTATGGTGATGACAGTCCTCCGGACGGCTACAATATGCTGGAAATTCTGTTTGGTCTTTATCAAGCAATGAAAAGAGATATATACGCAGCTGAGCATTGTTTGACTGAGAAGATAGGAGAGGAACCTTGGCAGGACCTCAAAATATCAAAATCTGATATAGACCGAGCGTTCAGCGACAATGCACTGGATGCTCTGATACAATTTTATATTGAGTATGCTTCTCGTATTCACGGAGACAATGTTACATTGCATGGGCTGTTGTGGCGTCAGCACAAGTTAGTAATCGGACCAACGCGACCAACCACGCATTTGGGAGAATGGCACAAAGTCAGGAAAGAAGCAAAAGAGCGTATTTATAGTCTATATTATGATAGCTGATACAAAAACAACTGTACTAAAACTAGGAGTGTTCGAAATAAACTATTTTTATACTGACAATAGCACGACGCATAAGAAACAAAAAGATGTAAAAACTAGTGAAAACAGTAGCAAACTAAAATAAAACTAGAACCTATAGATAATGTTTAGTCCAACTTAAAATACACACCCAGGTTTCGGGGCTTGCGACGCCATCTTAAAAAGGGTAATACGTTGGTAAGATTTCTTAGTATGACGTAGTGCGTCATTCCTTTGTCTTCAAACAAATCTTCATTGTTTTACTTGGCAAGATAGCGTCGTAAATCCCTTAAAAAGCGTTTTGTAGTTATAATAAGCACTCTACAGTCTAGAAACTGAAACTATATGATAAGTATTCTTTAGAATTGGTTTTTTTTATCTTCTTATGTTCATAAACCTTAAAGCTTAAAGTTTTCTTAACAAGTTTGCAATTTGCTTGTATTTTGATTGCAACTGACTTTAAGAGTCCTTCAAGCCACGTACACATGCATATATACAAGCTATTTTTCTTTATTGAAGAATAAAATTATAGATACTGCTGTTTGCAAGCTACCATGAAGCGTGCGATATTTTTCATGTTTGTTTACGTTTCAAAACATTTACGTTTGGGAAGCCAAACATGCACGTTGTACGAAAACTTAGTTACATTTCGGCGAACATCAAAGAGTCACGAGCCGACTTCCGTTAAAAACATGCTTATTTTCTTGTCAAACGTAAACGTTTTAAACGTAAACAACATGAAAAATATCGCACGCTTCATGGTAGCTTGCAAACAGCAGTAACGGTGATAGACCAAAGATTTGTACTCGCTAGTAACCACGTACGAGTCATTGGCGTTTACAATTTAAGTTCTCCTCAGTGATCAAGAACAAAAGTCGGGAGCGTCACCAGGATCGCCCTCTAACTTGGTTTTCACTCGCAACGACATAAAAGAACTAGTATGAGCGCAAGAACCGAGGCATAAGCTAAAGCAGAGCAAATGAGAATTCAAAAGAAACTTTTTCTCGCTTTGTTTTTGTAGTCCTCACAGAAAAGTTGTTGCTTTCTCTTCTCTCTTATGGTTGATTTTAAACTGTAAAATGATGGTATATATGAGGCATTGCATTCCGCCCATTGTTGTCGGAATCTCTACGTCAAAATACGAATGCTGACAGTTATAGCACAGAATAACGAGGGATAGTAGTACCGTTTATATCGGAATTTTGAAGTTTTTGTTCTCGCGCGTATCACAGTGTGCATGCTTCGCAGCCAGCAAACTGCATATTCTGGTCATTAAGCACAATGAACTGGCTGGTGGTAGCCAGTAAACTGCATAATTTTGCACAAAAATACGAGGACAAGTTGCACCTCTAAGTGGCACTACTGCTCCACCTTATACCGTGGTTTTACTTGACAATCCTGGGTACTGACGTTCATTTTACTGGCGAAAGATGACGGGTTGTGATTGCACTTTGAAAAACAATGGTACAGCAAAGCTACTAACATGCAAGCGTTGCAAGGTAAATACATACTTTTCGAGTGATTGTCAAGCAGCTGACTCGCAACTGTTTACCACTAAATACTGCTTTTCATAAACTATTTGAAGCGTGTTTTAACGACAAGTTTCCCTAAACTTTCTGCCATCATCTACATGGCGACTATGCAGATTTGAAAGTTTATCGGAACAATATGGCGATTTCATTGTTAACATAAGCCCTGGCATGAAAACTGGAAGGGTATAAACAAATTAAGGTCAACGAAATGTTTTAGTGCACTAATTGCTACGTTCGCTTGGAAGAAGACCGACTAAAGTTAAGTAAAAAGGTCTCACACAAAATTAACAATTAGTTGCGCAGGAAATTAATAAGCAATGTTCAACAAAAATAAATATTTTTGCTTGATTTTAGGACTTTGTGTGCGAACATTTTAACACTTCATAGGAATATCTTTTGTCGGTGCATGCAAACGGCTCTAGTTCTCTTCTAGTCCATACATGCAAATGGTTCTCACTCGGCGCTAACCATGGTTGCCGCCGAGTGAGCGGTGAATTTGGAAAATACTGATGCAATACTCTAGATCTGTCACTGGTTAACTCTCGCAAAGGCCAGGGCGCTCTAAATCACGGGCGGTGAAACGGCAATGGCACCCCTGATCTATGTGTAATCAGGTCACGACCGCCGCGGCGTATATTAAATTTTCAAAACAAAATGGCGGGCTGGTAGTGAAGCGAACAGTTTGGTATTTCTTTTTACGATGAAGAGAGGTCCATTGGTGAAGAAAATTTGGTATCACCCATAGAAAATCTTAGTTGGATTTATTCTCCGAAAGCATTTTTCTGAAATACTTTTTCATGCTTGACAAAGCCACACATCAAGGCAAGCAACTACAGAATGACTTCGTAGTTCGAATAGTTTGGCATGTATTTGTCAAAAGTAATTGTAAAAAAAATGACTAAAAACTTAAAAAGCACATCTTCATTTGGTGATTTAATGAATATTAGGTACTTGAATTATACAAAAACATCAAAATAATATTGGCTTTCATACTTTGCACAAGCACGGAAAATTTTTAACTTTGAATATCTCATGCACAAATTCGACATTGCTGTAAACAATTTGCAAATGGGCACTTTAAAGCTCGCAAAGGTAGACAAAACAACGTTCAACATGATAAAAACGAAATTTGCTGCTTGTTCCTTATACAGAATATTTTCCCGAACTGTTTTGCATTTAAATGTCTGAATGTATCGATAAAAAGTCTGTAAAAACAAGGTCACAAGTCATGTCATTGTAAGCAAAGCAACTAAGTGAGTATAGATTACTTTTCGGGCCTTAACCAAACCATAAAACTTTAAATTCAGAAAAAAGCCCATAAAAGCACATTTTCTAACCTTTTCTAGTCGAAAATAGAACTATTTACGAATAATTTAAAGGGCTGAGGTTTACTTTTTTCCGCTCGTTGTGGCTAAAAAACTCAATTTTAATATGTTATTTCCTGCAAAATGTAAAAATATTGCATGACAAAATCTCTAAGCACTGAAATAATTTCCCAGTTTGAAAGTGCTTTTCCCACTCCAGCGATGTAATATACAATAATAATTATTTACGAGAGTCTCTAGTGTATGACAAGTTACTCATTTCTTGTTTTAAAGATGGAATTACTTCACAAAATTCTGCTTTTGATTTCCCTTTGGGACTTTCTGTTTCTTGCTTCTGCTTCGCTTTATTTTCTAAACATTCCGCTTTTTTCACGCATTTCGCGTGCTCGCGCCAGTCTCCCGTGCATCACACATGGATCAAGCAAATATAAGCGCGT
>JAODVM010323569.1:0-11574 GCA_025400095.1 Phenganax marumi
AAATGAGCCCGTGAAGTTCTTAAAACGGTTCAGTAGTTTACCAGAATCTCTACAGCTATTACTTCATATCAATCTTACCATACTTGGCTGTAGGGCTCACATACTCTACCGGAAGTGCGCAAAATGCAGAATGCTGGCGAGCATATCAGGACAAGTTCCGATCAACTAAAATGCGCCAGCGAATTGACCAAGTAACTTGTAGCGTAATATCTCCAATTACAAAAAAACAACTGAGAATATCTGCTGTTATAAAAGACCATAAAATATACGAAAAGCAGGAGCTAGATATGGTTTACGATTCAGGAACGACCTCTCTAAGATAGAGAAGTTTTCTTGTCTGTACGTTAGCTTCATGTAATGTTATTTATTATCTGAGAAAACTTATTTGCGGCACGTCTGACGACAAAACCTCACAATCTCTTGGAATACTTAAGTTAGTTCTACTTCTCAAATAACAAATTAAATCTCGAAATGTACTAGAACTACTAAAACTATTTACACATCGACAGCCAGGGGGCAATCTGATTGCAAAGAGCTTGTGTTGTCAGTGTTGATACTTGTACAATCTGAGCACAAGGACACATCATTACTGGTAGATGAGTATTACTTTGTGCCCTACTGGGCTCTACTGCAATGGGTAGTGGAGTATTATTTTGTGCCTCACTGGGCTCTACCACCATAGGCAGTTCAATATCATAAGAAAACATGCTCTTACTACAAGCAACACTGACAACTTTTGGTAATTTAAAAAGGACAAAAATTTGACACTGCATCAAAAACTATCAAGCTACTATTAAAAGCTTTTAAGTACATTTTATCTCCTTGCAATAATATGTTATTCAATATTGTTTTTGACCAATTTGCAATTGCGTTATTTTGGGCTGTTAAACACATTGCTTACCTCTCCACTGTACACTAAAACGTTCATCGCCTTGATCCAGATTACCACCAATATGTAAATTAGTCCATATGTTAACTTTTCCGTTTTATTTCGAATCGTTTTACGAACTTTTTCCTGGCTGCTTACCATACGGAACACTTGACCAGTGACCGCCGCCCCCCCCCTCATTCCGTAAAAAAGTAAAAAAACTCCCTCCGCACTGATGCGCGGCAGCAAAAATAGGTACGCGACGCGTCCTGGAGGTTAAGCATGAAGCATGCGCAGTGGTGAAAACTTGCGATGCACAACGGTGAAACTTGGAGAGCTATAAACACAACGGTGAAAAATGAACCATGCACATCCCGATTGTGGCTCACAAAAACATCCATCGATCGTCAGAACTATTGCCATCAACTTTTTAAACAAAAATGTAATCGGTCGTTCATAGCTTTATTGCTCATAGAATATGTGCAGAACTCAGTGACACGTTCTGAGATCGCATCTTTGCGCGAATTTAGAGAGATTGTGTATTTTTTTACAAAATTCTCAATGCAAATCATTTCAGTCGAATAACACATCTAATAAATGGCCAAAAAGTGAGTCAATAAGTACTACTAACGACAGCAGAGGGTGATCAATTGGCAGTTATCATGAGAAAATAGTCCTAATTATGTTCATCAAACGTGTAGTAGCCTTGTATGTGGTAAACAATCATAAAGAAGTGAGAATAAGTTTGAATTTCTTGCTCCTATGAGGAAAAACCTTCTGAATTCCACCATTATTCGCTGCCATGTGTAACTTATTGAAACCCACAATTTTAGCAAGTGACGCTTTTTAATCATGTGTGTACTAATAACATGTAAAATTGCTCGTTCTGCACGACAACGTTGCTGTGTATGCATATAAACCGCATCATGAAATTTTAGCCCAGCCATTTTGCACCTGACCGTTATTGGGGGGTATTTCGGGTTCCCAATGGATCGATGGGAATTTTACGCACAAAATCATTCCGTGTCGTCGTCTGGTGAAACAAGACAGTCTTCGGAAAGTTTCGCTACTTCGTCACGTAATTGCGTCGTGTGTCGTCGTAGGGACTCGAGATGGTGCGATATTGATCTCATCGTTCGTTTTTCCTTCGACCAAGTCTCGAGCTCTCGGGTCCATTCGTCGCACTGTCGTAACACTTCGTCTTTCTTCAGGAAGAAATGGCGTTCGATTACCTAGGAAAACAACACGCACATCACGATATATCAGCTTTGTTGTAACTAAAAGCAAAGAATCCTGCCTCGAACCTGTTTAAAACAAGGACATGGATTCTTCAGTGGTTCCAGCATTGCCCACTTCACCGTCGCTTGTCTAATATTTGCGTCATATTCTCGCGAGTTCACAGTTCCCGAGTGTGTCCCGCGGGATCTTTCGTACCCAGGTTCATTGAAGTAAGGTTCGGGGACCAAAATAAGAGATTGAATTGAGACAAGAACCTGCAGGAATAAAAACATCCCGTTTTAAATCACTCTCTCAAAACTTATCTCTGATGATTTTAATAAATTGACGTGTGAGAACTCTTACTGTTGAAAACACAACGTTAAAAAACCCCTACTGATTCGAAGGATAAAACGACCATCAATAGCGAGTTTAAGCAAGCAGCGTTTTTGACAGCACGAACGGCATGAGAAACGTCAAAAGACTGGGTCAAGCAGGGTGATTGGTGGAAAGCGTCAACTTTCCTTCCGATCGACGTCCGTGTTGTCAAAAACGCCACTTGCTTAAACTCGCTAAGATCTTATAATATTTTACTTGTAAAAAGCTGGAGGTCTGTGAATTCCATTTTTCTTCAGGCCGCCCATGCCAAGTGTTGAGAATACTTAAACAAACCTGCGTGACAAACATACAGAAGTGAAAATAAGCAAAAATTCATGACAGGTAGCCAGAGTTAGAAATGCTACAATCGTGCTAACAGAAGTGTTCCCAAACATGTTGGCCAGTTCATTTCCGAACTTTGAGGTTGAAAATTTCTTTAAAATTCCTGTTTTATTGACCAATCAAATTTTATATTTTTCTTTTACGCAATTTGATTCGTCAATGAAACAGGAAGTTAGGAGCTTTTTAAAGAAGTTTTCAAAATATTCGGGAGGAACTCCTTGAAGTTAGGACATAAACTGGTCAACATTTTTGGGAACGCTTCTATTCACACGACTGTAAAGCAGAAGTGAAAATGCTCTCGCACTAAAAAGTATTTAATAGTAAGCGTTCGGTTGCGAATCTGCAACTTCAACGATTACAAACACAATGATAAAATTTTCAAGATCTATATTTTCACAAATAAATATTGCATGAATTACCAAAAAACTATCAAAGATTAAGAAAAGTGAAAAAGAAAAAATAAGTTCGAGTTGTTTGCTCTTAAAAAGGAATAAACATGACCACCATTTGCTGATTTGTCAAACTTAAAGAAATACTTGATTTAATATCTCACCTTGCCGTCATTATAAAGATTGGGATTAAATCTAATTCGGTGATTTCCAGTAGTTTCAAAACTGATAAGCATTGGATTTGAAGGATAATCCGGAGGGAAGTAGACGTCGAACTCAAAACAACCATTAGCGTATGGCGTGTCAGCAGGCCCTGTGATTAACACCTGAAAAATAAATAAAATACTCTGTACTAAGAATCTTGCACTGATGAAGGCCCGGGTTAATGTACCGAAAGCTTTGCAATAATAAACATACGTGGTGTATCCACAAACTAATATTCAAAAAACAAAGGGTTAGAGAAATCTGAATGGGGCGATTCTCAAATAACAGTGAAAGAAATTTCGAAGCGAGCAAGAATATTCACAATTATATAGAATTGAATTTCCACTTTCTTTTAGCTTTAGTACTCCGAGTCTATCCGAATAGTTAAAAAGCATGCGATATTTAGCTTTTCCCAAACCGTTCACTTCGACATTTTGGAAAAAAGACTCCTCTCATCTCAAGATAAACTGTCTTCGTTTCTCATGAGAATGGTTCCGACAAAGTCCTTTCTTATACCTTCATAAGATCCAGTCGCTCCTCGTCGCATCGCACGAACACACTAGAACTATAAGACAAGGGTAGAGAGGTTGATAGGGACGCAATCTCCTGAGCTAAGCGTCTTGCACGTCCTGCATTTGCTCTCTGACCAGACGAGGTTGCTGATTTCACTGAACTAGAATAGTGGAAGGGAATTGTGAAGTTTACTTTGCCATCACTTCCTTCAACCACCATTGAAAACGTATCTGAAACAAAGAGTTGCTTACGTGAAGCTCTGGGTAAATAAATCCGAATCAAACGAAAACAAGAGTATTTGCCAAGTACAATCCCTGACCTTGATATAAATAAACACTTTCATACATACCAAATTGCAGCGGAGTCATTACTGACGAGTATTTCTCTTCAGTGCTTAGCAACTCCTCCCCATCTCCCTGACCGTGAGCTTCGCCATCTGCACTCGAGCCGTCAATTTTCAAATGCTCCCAACGGTATCTATCGACAGCTTTGTGGACAAGCATGGACGTTGTCTGTATATCAGGGATAAGTAGGGATAGGCTCTCGTTATCAGCGTCTTCGGAACTCTTCGTGGCGACGTCTGGCGGCGATGTTTCCACACATCTTTTCTTCATTCCATCCTCGACCTTTTCAGACGTTCTGAAGATGAAAATATATTGGGGAATTCCTCAACAATTTTTCAAGAAAAGTTTTAAAATAAACAAAGATTGCATAAGCTTCTATAGTACCGTAATCTTGAGCCGTATGTGTCCACACACAATTTCATTTTGGTCAGCAGACTACAGAGTGATGAGGTATCCACGTTGCCCGATGATATTTTAGTGTTGTGCTGTGTTGGATGAAGCAGAGGTACAAGACTTGGAATTACTGCAATGCATCTGACAAAACCAAGCACTGCTCGATACAACGGTACATGACGAGCCATATCCAGCACTAGATATACCAAACAGAAAACTGTTGTTTGGAAAAAAGCTTTACAAATTGTTCAAAAAGTAATCAACTTTTCATCAGAGATAAAGTTTGGCGACTTCACCGATAGCTTTGGTCTATGTTTTTGTTCATATTGAAGCGAACATGCGCAAGGTGAAAACGCCGTCATTGGACAGACATATAGTTTGGAGACGTGAGCAAAGTTTCGTTTTAACTTTTTGTTCGCGTGTTTGTAAACCTGAACACAATGAAGACAGACACACTGGAATTAGGGTGCTGAGAGTTGACGGAAGTTGTTTTTTTAACTTTTTTTATTCAAGTTTACCCAAAACCGTAGCTCATTATTAAAGCTTTCCAGCTTTCTGAAAATGTCTTCATTGAATGTACTAATCGTGTAATTGCGATTCATACCCGAGTCGTTTCGTAGATACGAAGCCAAGGTGGGAATCAAACAAGAGTTGAAGAATATTTCATAAAGAGAAGGCAAGACATTTGTAATATCCTCATCAAACATTTCTAAGGAAATATCATCTATTGCTGCTTCACCGCTGATTGTCACACCCAGAGGACAAATATAACTTGCAAGGACCTAAAATATAGCAGGAATTATGCACAAAAGTGCTGCAAAGCATTCAAAGACTACATTCTTCCGCCAATCACCTTCAGTCTAATGCATTCATAATGATAGTGATAAGATGTTTACCACTTGTATAGCGCTAAGGGTATATGGAATAATCTAAAGCGGTTTTCTACTTTTCATGACTATACTATACCTATACGATGCATTTGGTCTAAAGTATTAGTCTCTGTTAACTTACTATATTGTTTCTACGTCTATTACCACACAAACTCAAGTTTTTAATTCCTTGTGAAATTTACATTTATCGGTTATACTTCTATGCTGCGGGCACCAACTATAGGATGGGTTAGGATTAAGGTTGGTAATTTGGAACAAAGAATATATGCTCATGACTGTAACATGACGATATCACGGCCGCCATTTTTGCTTATGTGAGACAAATGACCGCTAAAGTACCTGGAGTATAGACGTAATGTGTTCTTCTTCATTCTTCTGTTTCACGAGGGCCTGTTCAATATCCCAGCCAGATGACGTAGATCCGGTCCCGAACCCAGTCCCTTTGGCCCAGTACTGCTTGCTCGATGCTCTACCGCTAGACTGAGCTTGTACAAGGTCATTGCTAAACATATAATATCATTTGCTATAGGCACTTATTACTACGCGCACTAAAATCTGCGGCGTTAATTGAAGGGGGTGTTTATTTCGAGGTAGCCTTAATTGGAAGGCGAAGTTTGAGGTGTGGCGTTTAACTAAGGGAGCGTTAATCGAGTAAATACGGCATTGATATTTAATCTAAGATTACAATTAAACCACATACTTAGCACTGAAAGAATTCAATGCCTCCACAGTTGCTTGATGTCGACAATCATTCACCCTTGGTTTATGATGACTCAGCAATCCCAAGCATGTCAGTAGCAGATGTAAAACGCCAATATTTAATGCCGTCACGCGTATCCCAGCGCCCGTTGCCGTAGCAACGGGATGTGATGTCATCAGGCGTTGTAAAGTGGTGAAAGGTAAAGTGGGTAAGGTTTGAGCAGAAGCTAAGTTTCGGATATAAGCTGAAAAAAAATCATAGAAGTGAGATGGAAAATTTAGAACGAAAATGAGTTCGACTTAAAATGGAAACACTTCGTGAAAGCATAAAGAAAGCTTTGATTTAAGCCGATTGTTTGACCGTTTCTATATTTAGAGAGGATTTTAAAGCCACACACCTCCATTTCCACGATCTTCCACGCCAAGAATCAAACTCAACATATAGCAAGCGTTTTCCTGATTCTCTAACAGTACGGCCGCGTAGCCCGGAAGCCGTAGAAACATTGTGAAACCCATTAGAGAGTGGCCTGGAACGAGTGACGTCACTACAACAGGGTTATACAACGATGTCGCCGACGTGATCCGAGTCGAGTCCGAACTCATGTCGACGGAGAACCGAGGAGGTAGATGATTTGCAATTAAGGCCAGGCCACCTAGCTCCGAGAAAACCTCCAGCAAAGAACGCACGGACTTCTGCGACAGTAGATCGGCGGAGTTCTCGCTGAGGACTTTGGGATTGCGGTCCGCGGGGGACTTGATATGGAGTCTGATACATATCGTTCCCATTCTTTGACCATGTTCGACTAAAGTTCTCATGATTTGTGAGATGGTAGTGTCTTTGGACAGCGGTATTCCCGCCAGCGGGCCATCCTGACAACACACCCAGTTTTCACTCGGCACCTTTACATTCGGCCTTGAATCCTCTTTCGTTTCACTGTCTTGCTGCACTTTTTTGTCCCCGTGATTACCTCGTTTGTATTTGACATTGAGAGCTGATGAGGTCAACGAGAATGCTTCGTGTTTCGATAAATCGCCAAGCTCCATCATATCAACAAGATCCTGCAAGGTCTCTGAGGTCTTTCTGGCTGAATCATTGACGCCCGCGCTCAGAGCTTGCAATTGTTGCAGCGGATTCACCACAAACATCTTAATCACTTCCTGAACTTTCGTATTTGTCCGAACGCTCACAAGCTTACACGAGTAGGATGCTCCAAACCGCGGGTGCCACAGAGGAGACTGGGAAGCAGTTCCAAATGACGTCCCTTCGCTCTGTGACGTCATTTTCGAACATGTGATGGCTAATGTTACATGATCCTCGCCGAGTAGTAGTTCTAGTATCAGTCTCCGTAGGAAACCTGATAACGACTTCTCATCACTTCCTCTTGCGAGATGTTCGTGTAGCACACGCGCAAGGTTTTGTTGGTTTCTCGCGTGACCGGACACGCAGGACTTAAAGTATCTTAACGAAATTGCTTGTAAACTTGCCAACACACGCGGGTATACTAACACGTGCGAAAAAACACGCGTGGTAACACGCGAATGACAATCAGTCAAAAAATTGAGCAGCGATGGCCAAAACAAGCAGCCTTCTTCATCTCCCAACCAATCCTTGAGCTGAGGATGTCCCAAACATAATGTCAAAAACTCCAACATATGTCCCAGTCTTTCTAAAAGAAGTTGCGCAGATTTCCCCTCTGGAGGCATCTTTTTCGATCCCTTCATAAATCTCTTGCAGGTCTTCTCAATAATATTGACGACTTTGTGAAGAATTTTCGATTCCAGTAAACACGCCGCGCCTGGGACCGAATTTGAAGCTCGTGCTACAGTCATAAGAGCTGGGTAATCAGGTTTATTCTCTGATTGGTCAACGAGCGGACCAATAAGGTCTAGCAAACATTGGAAGTAAGGTTGCATGACGTAACAAAGAGCACATATTAGATGATCAAGAGTCAGTTTCAACATTGGGGTACTTATAACACGTTGCGACCATTCGTATATTCGCCTGAAAAAAATAAATAGTTTAGTGCACCTCCAAAGCTGAAACATCAACAAATTTCACGCGAATGATCGTCCATGGAAAGACATAAAGTTCGACCACAGATGATTTCCAATGCTTTAAGTTCAGTTGGTGCACCCAGGCCTGACGGGGGGGAAGGGCAGCCAGGTCTTTGAACAGGGGCACATGACCCAACGGGGACCATTTTTTAGCGAAGATCATGCATTCTATTACCGATTATTTTGTCTGAAAAACGACATTTATAAAAATATAACAGTTATAGTAATATGCTGCCGATGTTTTGCTCAGGTATCTCAGCTATTTGCAACAACTAAGTGTGCCACGTGCGTAGCAAAAAAGGACATATTTAGAAAGGGGTAAGGAGGGAGAAGGGTCATATTTAGAGTGGGGTCAGAATATCTCTCGGCGGCTCTGTGTGCAACCTCGCGGTCCTGAGCACACTTGTGTTTCGCGAATAATGACGCTTGTGCAATAATGATATTTCGATTATAATTAGTAGATTGACTGGAAGCTAGACACATATCCAAACAGACTTTAAAAGTTCTGTTTTTCTAGCATACCTGAATTTATCTTCAGTAACAAGAGTTTGCAGTCGATTGCAGAGATCTGGATCATCTTTGATCGACCAAATCACGGCAGCTGCAGTTCTGATCTTGGAAATGACATTGCTTTCCGCCTTGTTGGGGTAAGACGTCGCCCTGTTTGACTTCTCTTCAACATTAAGCAACCAGTCACAAATCAGTTTCAATCTAAGAAAAAAATGTATTCTCTGAAAACAAACAAACAATTAACAACTGTAGAATTAACAACTGTGGAAATTAATATGAATATATACTATGAGTATATATTTTTATATTATAATATGTATTACATTATATATTATATTATATTATATTATATTATATTATATTATATTATAATTATATTGTATTATATTATATTATATACATGAGTATATAATTATACGAGTATATTATTATATTATGATATATATTATTATGAATATATATTCACTGTAATAAATTACCTATGCCACGTCTGATCATCTTGAATGATTCCTAATTGATACAGCAATTCATTTTCCGAATTCCCACTTTGCGAAACACCAAGTGAGCCAGCGAGGTACTGGTCAGCGCCACCGTACAATAAGTGATTGAGCAACTGTGTACACACGTGGGAAGAGCATGTTGCAAACGTGATCAGGATATGCTCCACACATGGTTTCACATTTGAACTACAAAAATACGGACGTAAATGAATCAAACTTATGTTTACTTGTCAATTTATTTTCACCACATATAAGACTACTTCAAGTAAAATGATAGGAAATAACATCATTCTTTTATGAAAGCGACAAGTTCCCCAGTATATTCAATCAATTTTACCTTGGGAAACTCCAGAGAATTTTGAGAAGTACGCCAAGAATTCCTTCAGTTTTCGAAGTCGTCTCAAGCACAGTGTTTGATAAACTGTGTGTTCGACGAAGACAGTAATCCAGCGCTCGACACCACGTCAAACTAAAAGAATGAAACTGTCGATTGAAATAGATCTTTCTACAACAAATTTGACGAATCTACGAGTACTGTCGATCGGAAAAAGACGTCAAAATTGTCAAGCATCGTTTCTCGCCAAGGAAAACTTGTCTGTGGTGCATACGAGCTAGTGAGTTAACTCCTCAAGAAACTTGTTAATCTGTGAGAGGATGAGTCATCAACTTGCTTAGAATTAAGAAGTATACCTTGCTTTTTGTGAATGCAAAACAGGCTGTATGGTTGGTATGGGACCATAGAAGCTCGTACCCAGGACTTCAATACGATTTAAACCCAGGGTATCTGAATCTCGAGGTCGATGGAAACGTAGAACCACAGCCTGTACAAAATATTAAACTATTCTTATTCTTACTTTCAAAACTATCTAATTACCGAGGCCAATACGCCTATAAATGCTATATTCTATGCATATCACGACGGCTATTTCGCTGTTATATATACATGCAAACTTACCGAGGCCAACTCGGGCGTTGTAAGTTGCAGTCGGATGTTACTCAAGCCAGCGGTAAGCAAAGGAGGACTGATCTTCGCCACTGACGATGTTTCGTCGCTTAACTCAATCACAACATAGCTTGTCGAATCTTAAGATGGAAAGAGATGGATAAATAAAT
The DNA here is from genome assembly GCA_025400095.1 of Phenganax marumi. Taxonomy (NCBI): domain Eukaryota; kingdom Metazoa; phylum Cnidaria; class Anthozoa; order Malacalcyonacea; family Clavulariidae; genus Phenganax; species Phenganax marumi. Next base: position 10,414 of record JAODVM010323569.1, read on the forward strand.
ATTAAGATAGATGGATAGATAGTTTTAAACACAAATACTTCGCAAACCCCGTCGCCTGTAGGATAAAAGCGGGAGCGCCCGGAGAAAACATATACTACTTTCAGCAGCAACTGATATTAATTCTTTTCATTGCACGTGTACTACAGGGGGTGGACAAAAAAAAGTCGCCCCACATTAAAAAACAGGGCTTTTTTCTACACCATTCTGAAAATTTTAAAACAATTGAAACAAAGTAGGGACACTCATCAGATAGACAGTAACATGGACTATCTGGATGGGGCTATGACTGCTCCTGAAAAGGTTTTGAATTTCTTGAATGTTGTGGACAAAAAGTCAGAAATTTGTTCAGCCACTGTTTAGGCCACTTTTTTTTGTCCACCGCCTGTAGTTTTGTATGTGGTGAAAAATACACAAACAAGCGGGACATTAAGTTTGACTTCAATTATAGTGAAGATACTTACTGGATAAAGAAGCCGAGTGCGGCTGTATCACTACTTCATGTACGAGGACTGTATTGGGTAGATTTATATAAAGAGGACACCAAGTATCCTTCTGCTCAAAATGGTGTATCCACGCAGCACTGCGGGCTCGTCGTGTTGGAACAGTCATAGAGATGAGGTTGTCAGCGACACTCGACGTGCTGTGAGACGAACAGTGGATGGAGCCTGGGAACAAAAATGAAATATAATCAATTTATTCCAAACTTGCGCAAGGTGAGGATGTAATAACAGTCCAGTTTCTAGAAAGAGCGCAAAATCAAAGCGTTTTCATTACCGTAAGGTGCAAAGTTCACCAACGGTTTGTCAGATTCCCACGCGGCCGCCAAAAGATGTTTTTCTCCTTCAAGTTTCGAATGCACCTTTACTCCAAGTTGATGGACAACACGCGAGACGATCCCGCGTACCGCGTGTAGCGCGCGTGTTGACGCTTGTGATAGCTTACTGCAGATAACTTCCACACCACCTTTTGTGGAGAAAAATCAAGGACTGAGTTAAAGTTTAATGAGTGTTTGTTTTGGGAAAAAAACTAGTGCGCTTTAGTGAATCGTGTTTCCACTCAGCAAAATGTTTTGCTTTTGCATTTAAAAAAATAGGTACGCACTGCGTACACGTTGCATGCCATCTGAATTGATGATGCATTAATTTAGTGGCATTGACAGCG
>JAODVM010323680.1:0-11573 GCA_025400095.1 Phenganax marumi
AATAGAGACTTTGGAATCATAAATGAAGTTTCAACTAAATCGAAAGCTTCTAAAATACATAAAGTAGAGGAAGAGGATAATGATCCATTTAATATGATCATTGTTGGGCCTACTGGTTGTGGAAAAACCCGTTTTCTATTAAACATGCTAGAACAAGAATATATGGGATACTTTGACAACATTTTTTAAATTTGTCCAACTTATAATTATAATAAAACGTATTGAAATTGGAATTATGATGAAGAAGAAAATTTCTATGTTATAAATTGCGAACAAGACGAAGTAGAATATTATTTAGAGACGGCCGTAGAGTATGCAAAAGAAACAAACACACTTATCATTCTTGATGATTGTGCTTCATCAAAGTTTGTAAAAAATAGAACTTCTATAGTTATAAAATTAGCATGCTCTGCAAGACATTATGGACTTAGTATAATTGTTGTTACACAACAATTAACATCTATTGCTAAACCTTTTAGAGAAAATGCAACTAGATTTGTTGCATTTTACAGTGATAGTGATGATATGAAAATTATTTTTAAAGAATTTCTAGACAGCGTATCAAGAGAAGAAAAAATAAAATTCTTAACAAGCTAAAGCGTAAAAAATTTTCAAATATAGATAAGATGGTGGGATATCCATTTACTTATACAGTTAACTAACTTCGTAGTTTGGTTTTGTTTGATTTTATAAACTAGAGAGTTTAAAAAATCGATTTACTTTAACTGAAAAAAAAGCTGTCCTTTTTTTTTAGTAAATCACTTCTTCGATGACCTTGTTTTTAAAGTTTACAATTCCATCACTGATAACAAATATTTTACACAACACATTTTTACTTGTAGCTTTCTTTTTAATCTCCAAAAGTACACCGTTTTGAGTATTGACTAACTTCTTCCCTGACCCAATAACATGTTTATCATGTATCGTTCCAAGATCAATCACAGGAGCAAATTTATCTTTAAAGAACTTTCTAATGTCCATGTTGTTCGTATCATAGTTTTCCTTGAAAAATCGTTTTGCTTCTGGATATAAGTCTTTTTTTTTAATCCCCTGACTATAAATACATTTGGGTACTCCTTCAATAGTGACTTTAACGGACTCTATATTAGGATACAAGTATTCTTCACTACCAGAGATAGTTTTATTTTTAAACAATATAACAATCGCTGACATGCTTTTTCTTGGAAGATTTATCATTTCATTGACCAATGTACTAGTCTTATCCCATTGTACAGTTTTCATCAAGGTAACATGTTCAAAAGCGAGTGATCTTCCAGTTTCATAACTTGTTGCTGCTTCTCCAGCTAAAGTTTCATTCTCAATCGTTTCATACTCCAGTTCAATATTTTCTATGGTGTATCCTTCTACACTTTCACCAGTCTTAGCTACCATAATTTGACTTGCTTTCGGAAACCTAATTCTAAATTGAAAATTATGTCCCATAGAGTAAGGGGAAAACAGTCCATGATCTCCAATCATTTTATCGAGTTTAATTTTTTGTTTTGTTCCAAGAACTGACGCTACCAAAGCATCTGAAACTTTTTGATTATCTCTGCTCTTTGCTCCATCATCAGAGCCTGAAATTATTTTCCTCGTGTTTTTATTAGCGATTCCAAACTCAACACATTCATCTCGAACATGTTCAGGCAACCACAAGTCTTTATATACTTCCATTTCACTTTGTCTGTTGTTGTCATAGACATTCTCTACTCCAACAATAATAGAGAGTCTATCCACCAGTAGTTTCCCAAGATTATTCAAAAACCAAGATTTATCATTTTTTTTTTTTAATCAAACTTTAGACACATAGTATCAGGAACCAAACAAGCACCTGGTTTTAACCTAGGTACATCAACATAAAGTTCTTCTTCTGGATTCACTTTATTTGGATTGAATGTAATGGTGTGTTTTGTTCTAATACCTTTAATATCAGACATTTTAAGTTTCTTAAAACCAGGAATAAGTGTCTCCGTTTATTTATATGTTAAGACTTACTTTTTTCTATGTTTGAGAGTGTCATACACCAACCATGTTAAAAACAACGCTAGTAGCCATAAATTATTTGCTAAAAACTCTATTCCTCTTGCCCCCAAACTTAGAATACTACTAAGTGAAGTTAATATAACACCAGCAGTAGGTCCTACTTTTTTTATCATATTGTTTAGACTCCTCACAATCTTTTTAACAGTGGCTGAACTTTTTAAAACTATAGGTCTAGTGATCATGATGATAGAAGTAATAATTCCGCCAATGGTGATAGCAATTCCACTCAATGCTAGTAGATTGTCTTTACACCATCTCTTGAATCATTGAAAACAATGAAGATCGTTTTTTTTCAATTTCTTCATCGATGGTCTCATTTGCTTCTTGTCCTTCTGGGGTTTGTTCATTTTTCATATGAATTTGATCTGATTTGAGTTGTGCCACTTCTGCTAAAGTTTCATACACTTTTTGTCTTACACTACCTTTTTCTTCATCATTGGCCATCTCATCCCAATGTCTTACTTCATCTTCTAATAGTTTAACTTTGTCTGGTCCTTTGCCATTTATGAATAAATATCCACGAATTTCACGAAGGTCTTGTTCCCCCCAAACTTAGAATACTACTAAGTGAATATAAACTTAGAATACTACTTTTGTTTATTTCTTCTATCTCTACCGCAAGTTTATTTATTCTCAACATATTTTAATCTAGCTTCAGTTTTCTTTTCTTTAGGTTTTAATTTTACACCCGCCTTACTATAGTCTACAAGTTCATCTTGCCTAGGTTCACCTAGCCTAGGCACATCAACATAGTTCTTCTTCTGGATTCACTTTATTTGGATTGAATGTAATGGTGTGTTTTGTTCTAATACCTTTAGTATCAGGCATTTTAAGTTTCTTAAACCAGGAATAAGTGTCTCCATTTATTTTTGCCTTTTTCATCTTTGCATCATTTTCTTTCTTATAATCTTCAACCTTTTTGCCAAGTTTTGAGTGAGAATTTAAATTCATCATTAAGTTTCTCTCCGTAAGTTTGTTTAAGTTTTCAAGGTCTTTGTTGACTCGTGTTTGTAGTTTATCGATGTTATCCATGACCTCCCCATACTCTTTTAGTGTTTTGGTTTCAGAGGTAAAGAGTTTATTTTCTAAATCGTTTAGATCTTTTTTTATTTGATTTGAGTCAGCAACAACTCTATTCAGTAGCCTTGCTGTTTTTGTTGAAGACTCTATAGACTTAATCTGATCATTTATTACTCTATATTATTTAGGGTAAGATCTTTAAATCGACTAAACTCAAGCTGTATTTCACCAACTCTAGGATCTGTAGGCACTACAGCTTGACTCAATTCATTCACTTTATGAGTTAGTCTTTCGGTTCTGTCGTTGTTAAAATGGATTTTATAAGTTAATGTTCTAACTTCTTGTAAGACACTTTCATACTTTTCCTCAAGACTTTGGTGTATGTCTACATCTAATTGGTTTATTTTCTCATACACTTGATCAAGGTTATTGTTTAAAGTCTCAAGTCTTGTGTAGTTATTATCTACATAATCAAAGTTTGGAAAAAACTCATTGACTTTATCATACGTTGGAACTGATTTTCTTAGATTTTGAAGTTCAAGTTTAAGCTCTTCAAATCTTTGCATAAACTTTGAATTGGGTAATGCTCTTATTGGAGTTGGAATTGGTCTTGGTGATTCCTCAAGACTATTAGCTCTTGAGAAAGGTTTCCATGCAGGTCTTGACTCAATTCTTTGACTTATGTTACCTCTTAAAGTGTTTCCATTTTCTTCACTGGCTTCTCTAAGTAACATATTGAATTCTTGTACAATAGAACTATACTTTTGTTCATTGGATGTTTGAACTATGCCCGTGTTTGTGTTTTCCATAAATATAGACATCCCATCAAAATGTAATACTCCACCTTCTCTTTTCAGTTTATTAAAAAAACAGTTTTGATTTGGGACCTGCACTTTTTTTAATACTTGTATTAAAACTTTTATTAATGATGTTTCTTATTTTAGCAGTTGCTGTTTTTTTAATACTTCCAATGATACGATTTTCATCTTTAGTTTTAACCTGCTCAAATTTACTAGAAAAATCTTCCATTCTAGTTTCTAGGTCTTGTGATTGATTATCATAACTAAGAAAACTTGTTTCTAGTTGTTCTTGCTCTTGTCGTTCAAATTCACTCTTATTAAAATCTTCACCACCTTCTGCCATTTATTTATTAAGATTTTGTATGTTCGACTTTTTAACCAACTGTTGTGTTTGTTGTCATACCCTAACCATTTTACCAAAGCCATATTACCTCGAGTTTTTAAAACTTTTTCAACTCGATAGATGTTGCCTTGTTTATCCACAGGTGAAAGTTCTTCTTCATAAAACTTCCCAAGAATAGGTTCATTATCTGTGATGTCTTCGATTTCATACGTTGCTGGATCGCATCTGAAAACTTGACTGATCTTGAAAATCTCTTCTGTAAAATTAGTTTCATAACCCTTTTTGAAGATATTTTTATATTTATTCACTCTAACTCTTTCACCAATTCTAAACTAGGGTAGAGGGTATTGTCCTGTCCAATGACCATACAAAGTTAGCCAAACTTGTGAAGAATTAGTTTTGCTTACGTCAGCAGGTTCCATCAAAATGGTGCTATGTTTTGTACGATTGTAGTTATAAACAAGCTCGGAAAGAAGACTTACCCAATTATAGGTTCCTTTAGTGTAAAAGTATTTCCACATGATAGACTTCAAAGTTCGGTTAAACCTCTCAACCAAAGCTGCTTTCTTATCAGACTTTGTGGAAAAATACTTTACTCCATGCTTTTCCAGTAAAGTCTTAACACCAACATTGTAGAATTCTTTTCCTTCATCAAATTGAACTTTGTCAGGATACTCTTCAAACCGAGTTTTAAACTCATCTAAGAGTTTGTTTACAGCTTCTGTCATATTTCTCGTGTCTTTTTTGCGCACCGGAACAGCAAAACCAAACCTAGAAAGTATTTCTACGCCTGTGAGGATCCAATTGTAACTTTGGTTCTTGTGTCTAAGTTTGCTCATGTGAACGAGATCTAATTGTATTTGTTTTGCTAGATCGTTCACATAAGTTTGTTGCGTTTTATACTTTTTTCCACGCGCTCGTATCTTGTGTAAGTGTCTTGCGCTTTTAACCAACTGCGTATTTGATTTCTTGAAACACCCAAGTTTTGTTCAAGTGCTTTTGATAAAGTTTTTCTGCAGACATATACCCAGTTTTAGGATCATAGTACAAGTCCCTAAGTTCTTGCTCTTCGGAAAAGTGATTCATTTATTTTACGTAGAGTTCTAACAAAACAGATCCAATATCAACACCTCCTCTCATGTTTTTGTTGTCACGTCGAAAGTAAATTGTTCTAAATTCCCTTGTAGATTAAAACTTCAGATTCTATGTCTTTGTAATGCGAAACAGATCTGTTGAGAGTCTGTGTTGTGATGACGGGTAAAGTGATAAAAGCTGAACTTCTTTGTCCATAGGTGTTGAAATTCATAGACTTGTTCACGGCATCACAATGAACACTGATATATCTTAGACCTCTATTGATGTCACACTCGTTTTCACTAGTTGTGCATACGTTTTGAGGAACTTTCTTATCCACAGGAAACCCAAGTAGTAAACCAAAACTCATTAGATCTAGGTTTTCGTTTTCACAAAATATCTTGGTTTTGTTTGTGAAGGGAAGTTTTTCTAATTTAATGTCATACTTTTTTAGTTCTTTCTTCATGTCATCAAAAGTCAAATATCCTACTGGAAGTAAAAGCGTCGTTGTACCTTTTTTGATAAAGTTATTTCTCGCTTCGCCAAGTTTTTGTAGTTCCAGTAAATCGTAGCTGACTTGAGAAACAACCTACTGTCTGACGTTGTCTCAATTCTCTTGTCAATGATAAGTTCTTTGTGATTATTGTCAATAAACACAGTAAGTTTGTTCATTTATGTTATGTAAAATAAATGGATCTCTGGGAAAACTATTACAAAACTGTGTATGGAAAAAACTATGAAAAAGCAAAGTCTATTGGAAACGTACAAAGACAAAAACTGAAAAATGAGTTTGCTAAAAAATATACAAATGCGGACCTAAGTAAGTTTGAGTTTAATGTTTCCATAAGTCCAGATCTAAAGGCGTCTAGTACAAGTATTGATTATGACATCACTAACTCTTACGGAACAGACATTACTTCCAAAACTTTCAAGGACAAATATTCTTGGGCTTTGTATTGGACTCTAAGAATTTGGAACAATCGAGGAACTGTGACAGGACTAAAAATGAATGACAGCAACGTTGATTTTAAAAGTTTTGACATTTTTGTTAATGAGCAAGACCATTTCAAGTGTCAACTTGAACCACTTGACGTCAAGTGGAAAAACTCCAATAATGACATAACAAAAGCAAAGTTTGACTAACTTGAAGATCCATATTTTACATGTTTAGTAGCAGCTTATGTACTAAGTTACAAGTCGGGTATGTCTCTAGAACATATCAACAAACCAAATCAGCCCAAAGTAGTTTCAAGTATTGCCAAATATTATTTTTAGTATCATATGAAGAGGTTCTTGAGATATCCAAACAAACTAAGTGCTTATGTCAACAAAGATGATATTAAGCTCATATAACAACATATTCCTATGCAAAAAGTGTGGAAATATAAACTAAAACATACCAGAGAAGCGCTTAGTTATTTCTTAAGTACGCAGGACAGGTCAAAGATAAGAAGTTATCACTATGTGTTTCCAAAACAAAACAAAAGTATGGGTATTTTAGGAATTGGTTATAAATACGTTGATAAAATTGTACCCAAGTCAGAAACGGATGATTGGAAATCGTTTATAAAACAAACTAGTGATGGACTTACGCAAACAGGACAAAAACTTCTTCAACATGCTATGGAAAGTTTTGTGTATTGCGTACTTGGTGCGCAAGCAAAGACAAGATGGAGCATTGTGAACAAATGTGCAAAAAGTTCACAGACTCAGGACGTGTTTCATCAACTTGTACAAGACACCCTAGTTCAGGATGATCCAACGGTGATGATTTCAAACATGAGACAAGCTATTCAAGATACAAACGTTGTGTTAAATATGGTCATTAGTCCGGGAATTATCCTGATTCCTTCAGACATGATCATACTAGATAAACCTATAGAAGGATTCAACAATACTTTAACAACCGCAACGACGTCTATGAAATTTGGCAAAAACAATGACGTTAACATTTTAGATAATTTTAAGCAAACTTTAAGTACAGTAGTCCCCCGCTAACTCGAACTTGCTTAACTCGAACTCCTCGCTAACTCGAATTAAATCCGATTCCCCTTGGATTTGACACTGTTTCTTATATTAATTTACTCCGCTTAACTCGAACTCGCTTAACTTGAACTCCTCGCTAACTCGAACAAATTTTATTTCCCCATAGACCAATTTACCCCGTTAACTCGAACTTTTTTTTGAGACGTAGATACAGATGTAGATCGGCACACCTTAAAATGTCAGAACATAGCATTTTGACAACCGGAAACTTGAATTTTTATTAAAATAAGAACAATTTAATTGGTTTAATGATTATAAATGTTAAAATTTTACACACATACTACGACAATTGTTACTGATCTAGTTTTTTTAGTTCATTTTGTAAAATCTCTACATATTGTTCCTGTCCAGTGAACTTTAGTTTGCATGGAACTTGCATGCCTTCTCTGTCACCCAAGTTAACAGCTTTGCCTTTGATGATAACTGTGCATGAACTGTGAATATCTGCTCACAAAAAGTAGAAGATGGTTTTAGCAAAGCGCCCACTTTTCCCTCGTTTTAAATGTCCCACAACCCTATCGTGAAGAACACATACAGCGTATTTGTCGACAATATTCGTTGGCTCGATCTTTGCTTTAAAACTTCGTCCACTCTCGGTGACCAGTCGTATTGGTAGGCATGGTATCCCTTGACGAAGGATTCGATTTCGAACGTGATCAGTGAGGCCATTGCTGTATCAGCTTATTTATGTGCTAGCAGTGCAATACTGGTGTTCAAGAAATAAGCAAGAAATCTTTGTCACTTTGATAGAAAAAGTGTTGCAATGAAATTCGAGAGGCCTTTGCAGTGACATTTTAAAGTGACAAACGTAGAATGGGAAGTTGTCAAAGACAGCGCCCTTTTGCTTAAACAATGTCGGGCACAAACAAGCGAAAATTGTCCACTAAAACATTAAGCGCCAAGTATGAAGCCCTGAAAAAGATTGAGCGCGGCGTTCCAAAAAAGGATGTGGCTGCTGAGTATAATGTGCCTCGCAATACGTTATCTACATGGTTGAAAAACAAAGAAAAAATCGTAAATGCTTTTGAGAGCGGAAATAATCGATCTACGCAGAAGTTGAAACCGAGTAACTATGAAAACTTGGATCAGGCTGTCTATAAATGGTTTGTAAATGTAAGGGATGAGGGATTACCCGTGAATGGTCCAATACTAAAAGAGAAAGCCATAAAGTATGCTGAAGAGCTAGGTATAGAAAACTTCAAAGCATCAAATGGCTGGTTTGAAAGATGGAAGGGTCGGCATGAAATATCTTTCAAAACTGTTTCTGGTGAAGCCAAGTCGTGCACCGAAGAAATGACCGCGTCATGGGAGGAATCGACTCTTCCAACTATTCTCTCAAACTATGAGCTTCGAGACATATACAACGCAGATGAATTCGGTCTTTTTTACAAAGCACTTCCGGACAAATCATTGCAATTGAAATCAGAGAAGTGCATTGGTGGAAAACATAGCAAAGTTCGATTGACAGGCCTAGCAGCCGGTAATGCAGTAGGCGATAAATTACCCATGTTTGTCATTGGGAAATCGGAAAAACCCAGGTGCTTCAAAGGTGTTAGAAATTTACCTTGTAGATATCGGTCTCAAAAGAAAAGTTGGATGGACAGCACACTTTTCGAGGAATGGGTCCGTGAACAAGATCGTAAGTTTCTACGCGAAGGCAGGAAAGTAGCACTTATTGTAGATAACTGCCCAGCCCACCCTACCATATCTAACCTGAAAGCTATTAATTTGGTGTTCCTGCCACCAAATACAACGTGCAAGATGCAACCAATAGATCAAGGCATCATCAGATCACTAAAGGCGTTTTACCGTGGAGCAACTGTCCGAGAGTACATTGACGCTGCGGAAAAGGGCATGTTACCTCCAAAATTCACTATTTTGGACGCTATGAAGATCCTGACGGGGGCTTGGAATAGAGTTACTGCGGATACAGTACGGAATTGCTTCAAGAAAGCTGGCATTGGCAGTGAAGCGCAGAGAAGTGCTGTTTGTGATGCTGACGACCCATTTAGTTTTTTGAGCGAGGAGCTGGAGTCTTTAAGTGACAGCTCCCCACAACTTGTACCAACCTGTTTAACACCAGATGATGTGATCGGTACAGATCAAGAGTTGCTAACTTCAAACATGGGATCCTTGACTGATGATGAAATCCTGGCAGAATTTCGTGAAACAGACGACGGCGTTGATGAGGATTCTGATGACGAGATTGAAATGCTGGAAGACGCACCCAATCGACCTACAGCAAGTGAAGTGCGGCAGTCCATTGACACCCTGTTTACCTACAGTATGTTTGTGGATGAAGGAGAAGAGGAGATTCGCCAACTTACCGCTCAGTTATCTTTGCTAACGGAGCGAATCATCCAGAAAAATAAGAAGCAGAGGAGCATTGAATCATTTTTCGCCTTACATACATGATAGTACTGATCGATTTCATTGTTAATATTTACAGAACGATTCTTTCTTTTTAGCGAACAAACGAGCGAACCGTAAGACACAATGAGCAACGAGCAAATTTAGTTACAAATTTAGTTAGAACAACTATAGTTATGGATGCGAAGTTAAATTTTTTGTAATTTTGATGCGCAGTATAATTCTCCTACACCTTCTTAATCATTAAGACAGTAAACGAAATCTGACACCAACTCCGGTTAACTCAAACCCCCGCTAACTCAAACAATATTCCGTTCCCCATGGGAGTTCGAGTTAGCGGGGGACTACTGTAATTCTATAGATGACTCAAAAATTCAAAACTACTTAAAAGTTCGTCAAAAACACTCGGGCAAATTTTAAGCAAACTTGTAGATGACTCAAAAGTACTTAAAAGTTCGTCAAAATCGTCTACAGATAACTGAAAACTACCTAAAAGTTCATCAAAAGCACCTACAACTAATTCTAAGCAAACTTTAAGTAAACTTTCAGATAGTTCAAAACATCTTAAAAGTTACTCAAAAACACCTATGATCGAAACTGTAGGAACAATGTTAGTTATTGGTGTACCTATAGATAGATTTATACTATAACAGCAAATTAAAATCCGCTTATTAAATAAATGAGTCTAAATTATGGTTATGATAATGAGTTATCTAAAATCAAGTCGGAACTTAGTTCCGCAAAGTCTGATATTCAAACTAACAAGTCTGATATTCATTCTGCAAAGTCTGATATTCAAACTAGCAAGTCTGGTATTCATTCCGCAAAGTCTGATATTCAAACTAACAAGTCTGAAATTGGTTCAGTCAAGTCTGAAACTCAAACAAATAAAAATGATATAAATATTAATAAAAATAAAATTAGTATGAACAACTCTGATATTCAAACAAACAAGTCAAACATCGGATCAGTCAAGTCTGTGATTCAAACGAACAAATCAGGTGTTGCGCATAATATAGCAAAAATTCAACTTATCAAGTCTGAGATTCAAACGAACAAAAACAATATAAATATTAATAAAAATAAAATTAGTATTAACAACTCAGCTATTCAAGCGAACAAGTCTAAACTTAATTCTGTCACATCTGAGATTCAAACAAACAAGTCTGAACTTGCCATAGAGACTGTGGTGTGGTTAATGCTATCGATGTACTTATGTTCTAATTCAAGATTTAAAAAACGTCCCACGAAAACTATGGAAATGAATCTTGTTTAAATATTTTGGTTGAGACATAACAATGTTATTAAATAAATGACCACTGAACCACAAACAACAGGGCCTCCCACCATGGGTACTCCAGTTAAAAGTAAAGATGCAAAGAGAATAGAAGCGAGTAAAAAACTGTCTGAGAAGTCTAAACAAGCCAAAGAAGCCCAGAAAAAGAGACAAGAACAACTTGAAAAACAAGTCAATGACAACGATTGGGGGTATGTCCCATACATTGTGGTGGGTTCACTACTTGGAGTAGGAATACTTTCTTACTTAAACAGACCACGGAAACAACAACAAACCAGGCATAGTAAACCGCTCGTTGAAAACCCTGAACCTCATGTTGTTAAACTAGATACATTTGGCTAGAACATTTTAACTATAAATAAATGAGAGGTCAAATAACGCCAACAACAGAAAATAAGTATATAAATCAAATTTATAATTCGGCTATATTAACCCTATCAGCTGTAGGAGTAAGTATGGCAAGTAGAAAAGCATTTGGCGAACCTTTGGGAACACCTAAATCTATGATTGGAACTCTAAAACTAGCTGGAGCTGTTATGATTGGATCAGTCATTGTTAAATATCTTGAGGAAAACAAGTA
>JAODVM010323791.1:0-11572 GCA_025400095.1 Phenganax marumi
ATTCAAGATTTAACTACTTTTTAACTACAAAATCGTAGTTAAAACGTAGTTAAAAGTTTTATACAACCGGCCCCAGAGCTCAGAGCAGAAACCCGGGTCGGCCAAAATAAATTATGTCAGTGTAGAAGTATAAGATGCTTGGCTTTGTTTGATAATGTGTTTCCTACGTCTTGTTTTATTTAGGCACTGCAGTATTTTGTGGTCAGCTGCATGCTATAGGAGGATATGACGGTACAAGTTTACTTGATACGATGGAAACGTATAACAACGTAATTGGGGAATGGGAACTAGTTTCGAAACTTAGGCTTAACCGATGTGATATGGGCGTGGCTGTTGTTTTGGAAACGTAACGAAAAGCTTCTGACATTGGTGAAGTCGAAAGAGATTGTAGTTAGCCATAAAAAGATTCGAGCTGACTTCTCTTCTTTTGCTTGGTGTATCGTCAGAATAGAGGCCGTGATTGTCAAAGTAGGAATGTAACTTCATGTTGTTGTGGGACGCACCTGGGCTGATCAATGTTTTGTACTCTTCGATTAATAGGCTACCTTCAGCTTTTTTTCACCCTTTTAAAGTGAACCAAATTATATCTATTTCTTCTCGTAATCTGCCTGATGGCATTTCGTGACGTCAGGTTTGGTAACGTAATTTGCACGTGTAGTTTATAATTTTCTACTCAATTTTTCGCAATGGGGTGCCCGTAAGAGATCTGAGTTTTTTTTGGAAGGAATTTTGATGCTGTCCGTGCAGTTAGTCATGTGAAGCAATCTGATTTGGACTCAAAAGTTTCGTGAGAATTCGTTTCGATTATTTGAGCTTTTTTCTAATCGAAGTCTTTGGGAATTTAGTTTGTTTGTGCTAAGGTTTCTATGCTTTTGAAGGTGACTTTCGAATGGATTGAAATAAAAAGATTTATCAGTCTTACTCATTCTCTATTAAAAGTTAAATATTTGATTGCCCGCCGCAATTTCCGTTTTCTAACAAAGTTAAGTCGAACAGGAAAGCCACAATACAAATTGCTCGGCTTTACCTTCTAATATGTATTCATTAGTCTTTATATATGGTTCTAAAAGCAGGTACTGAAGCCTGGGGGCCGTTTTATATCTGCCAAAATTAGGCCATGACTTTTTCGCACTGATTGTCAGCCAAATATCGTGTCTGAAAATGCTCGATCAATATATTTCCTTCTCATGCAGAGAAAACAGACTTGTTATATTGTTGTGTTCGTTGCTAGCTTGCTATTGTGCGGCTTGGACTGGTACAAGCCGTTGTACAGTTGTACAAAATACCATATTTGCATACAATCGGTTTTTGTTAAACTGCCTTTTTGCCGTGCGTTGGCGAATCCCACCCGTAAACTCCACAATGAAGTTTATTCAAGTGGTATGCTGCGTGCACTTATCCACACAGCCCACACACGAGTATAATTTCCTCCACGAAAAACTCGAAATTTATAGGAAAGTGCGAACGAAAACTGGTGAAAATGCCAAGTAACAATTCCGCATTCCATAGGATAGTTTAGAACGTGCCTGTGACGGATTTGTAACATTTACAAAATTGATATTATAGAATTCCACACAGCAATCGTCTTCCAAAAAATATTCTTTGACACGAAAAAGATTGTTTGAATTCGGATGTTTACGTGTTTGATGTTTGCCTCTGTGGTAAAACATGCTACATGCCTTCTTTAAATATATTTTTAAGTATTTAAGCAAACATTTATGAATATATCCTTGCTGAGTTTCATAAATCTACTGAGTCGCCCGTTGAGGTCGCAACACTGCGCGAAACCGTGCTTCTTAGCTCAAGAAAGCAAACCTCGTTTTAGCTTTGTGTTGGCTCAAGTTGCGGAGAAACGCGCTGGTCTTTATTGTACTCCGAAGAGCTAAAAGAATGCAAAATTATCATAAATCTGATAGGCCCGTCATTGAATTATCTAAAGAATGCAGTGGACACACTAGCCATCCTTTTTCAGACAGTGGGATATAAATGTAGGGAGAATTTACTTTTGTACAACATATCAAGCCATTATTATTCTCACTTTTTCTCGAGTAACTTGTACCAGAGTTATTCAAACGGTAACTATACTTGGAGAAAGTGCTCAATATTTCAACCTTGTTATTCTTTAACGTCTAAATTCTCGAAAATGAAATAAACGATTAAAATTTTTTTGATTAAAAATTAAATTCTACTACGTCTTATTTTACGCACGCATGCGCAATATGTTCGTTGACATTCCGATTGGTTTCATCAAATATCGTAGAAGTTGAATGCAACCAAGTGTGTTGAGCAGTTTTTGCAGCAAAATAAACGGCTTTTTCTTTCAAGTAGCTTGTTTATAATCGTATATACGTTAACTGATTGGATTGGCGTTGCTTCTTGGGTCTGATAATGTCTAGAAAGGGCACTTTAGGCCGAAAAGGAAAGCACTGGTCGCAACGAGTTCGCGAGGTTGTTGTAGTTAAATCTGCGAACGGGAGTTTCAACGTTTGTATCGAGGGCGGTGCGGAGAACGGTGAATTTGCGAAAATTGGTAGTTTCAAGCAAGATAAAGTCAAGTACAAACAAGGCAAATTGCATGTAAATGATGTTATTCTGGAAGTTGGTGATACAGCTATCGCTGGTTATACTCTACCGGACGTCGTGACTCTTATCAAAAAGACGGGCGATGTTTTGAAGATGCAAGTTGTAAAGCCAGGTTTGTGACTTTGCTCACGTTCCAGTGAAGTTCTTCTTGAAGAACACTAGGTGGTCTTAAAACGAAGAGTAATAGCGTTCTTCGAAGGACGCTATTACTGTTCTAAATTCTAATTCTCGCATTTGTTTACGAACGTTGCAAGAGTATCTCGGCTCGCCTTTTCGCCCTTGTTCGCCACATTTTTAAAAGCGTTGTATTGTAACTGATTCTTTCAATATACCCTGCATTCTTGGAGGCTTCTTTTGAATACCAGTAGGGCTTGGCAACCGGTATCGCCAGAGAGGAATACACTGATTATTTTCTATTAAAATTTAGCATGTTTGCAAGCCTACTAGCAAAAACATGCCGAATTATAAACATGGCGTGCCCTAATGAGCTCATTGAGTATACTACGTAGTTGTGAATATCAACCACAAAACTTTGGATAACCGCAACGATTTTTGGTCATTTTTAGGCTACGGTATTAGTGGAGACCTCAAGGAATATTTAGCTGGTCGTTTTGAGGAAGACGATGTCGATTCAGAACTCCAAAAAACTATTCGTGATAATCTATATGAAAGAACCGTTCCATGTAAGTTTTGAATGTAGATACATTGGTAATTTGCTACTCAATTATAATTTCCCAACGGTCATTTTGTCTTGTGAAAAATATGTGCTAATATATTTGCAATTTGCCACTAAAAATTAAGTGGTAATCTTGCAGGTATTTTTCGTGGGTAATGTAGTTGTTCCGTTTGCTTGTTAGTGTTATCTGCGAGAGAGTTTTCCTTTGTTTATTTTGAGCAAACTTTTGGTTGATTGTGACCTCAACGGAGCCTAGTTGTTATGCAGATTTTTCGCCCTTGGATCAGTTGGATGGCTGTTTTGAATTGAAGTTTTCTTTTCAATGCTAGCTGTGCTAAATTTCAATTCAATGTAATTTTTATGGGATATATTAAGTAGTAGTAACCTATTCTTTGGATGGTACAATTGTACCATTAAATTTGTTGCATGACTAGTGGTTACATTCAGGGTGATATATTGTTGTGGTTAAGTTGGACAGAAAAGAAGAAAGTTCCCTTAATTTTGTAATTATTTATCAAAATTTTATCCTTTTTCAACAGTTTTGTTCATGACTTGAGTTGTCGGAATTTTTGTTTTAACTTTTTTTACTTTGTATTACATAAGACCTCTTGTGAGGTAGCTTCGGCTTGCTGTGAATTTTTCATATATTACTATGTTGTGGAACTTCCAAGTTTCAGTCCAGTCTTGTGCATATTCCAGCACAGTCAAACTGTGCATAACTAGCTGACTGTCAGCTCAGACTAATATTTGAGAGTGAGATTAAATTTACATCACCTTATCAACACATGCACTCATCAATGAGCTTTGCTCACTTCTGATAGGCTTGATTCAAGCAATCCATCTGGACAAAGTGTCTGTGGAATGTTGTTTCAGTGACCTGATGCCTATTTTAATCTGGTCCATGGATAAATGTCTAGAGTAATTGAGTTTTCACTCAAAATAACATGTATTGTAGCAATTACTCAGCTATCTGCAGCAATTAGAATTCCGAGTTTCATATTATCTTCAATATAGTAGTTGTTTGTGTTTTTGTGTTAGTGACTTGAATTATTGTATCAGGTATGTCACATGCAAGATAAAAATCATTCTGATTAAATGTTACTATGGTTATTTAAAGAATAGTGACTGTTCTGATTAGGAAAGAATGTTTCTCAACGCATTAATTAAATAGACTTTAATTCTAAGGACCAAAATGGCCTGGAGTGTGGAGTGTGCTGAATATATAAGTAGAGCACATTGGGGTGCATTGCTGCTCAACAGATTTACTCAAAAATATGGCTTAGAGTTTGGTTGACCCATTAAGTGGCAAGAGTTCCATTCGATCAATCCGTAAGAAAATGCGAATGAACCACGAAAAAAACAAAAGCACATCTATGACAAAACGAACAAAACCGTAGTGCTTCCATTAGTTTTTGAAGTATAGTTTTCATTTGTTGTGGATTATCCATTGCGATATTGTCAAATGGAAGCTGCAGATTTATTTATTTGTAACGCTTGCTCAGTGTTTGCAAAATAATTTAAGTCTAAAATTTTTGTCTCTGCTAATCTTTGTAAGTACAGACCACAGCATGTAGTCCAAGACTCTCAGTGTCTCAATAGTGAGCAGTCTGTCAGTTATGTAGTCTTCAAAACCTCCAAATAAACATAATAGTCCATATTTTAGGCATTGGATTTAGGTTACCAGATTTTCAATTTGGATACCAATTGTACATAATTATGCTGGTATCCATAATGGATACCAGGAAAAAATGCAAATCTCAAACCATGGGTATAATGAGTAGGACATGTTGGTATGCATTGCCATTCAATGGGTTTCATGAAGTATTCTATTCTGAAGTTTTGTTCATTTTGTTTGCAGGCACAACACGGCAACCTCGTGGCGACGAGAAGCCTGGCATTGATTACATATTTGTCTCGGTGGAGCAATTCAAAGAAATGGAAAGAAAAGGTGAACTTCTCGAGAGCGGGATTTTCGGAGATAATTATTATGGCACACCGAAACCTCCGAAGGATCCAAGCAAATTGAAAATACCGCAACGAAGTAACTCGCTGGACGAGAGAAGCTCCAATGCTTCGTTAAAACGCGAACAATCTCCGACACATAATGATCAAGCAGACATGAGTATGAGCAGACTCAAACAACAGACGGGACGCGGATTGTCGAAGTCGTATCATCAGGCGTTACATGTGGATAGCTTGGGTGCATTACCTGATAACTGGGAAATTGCATATACAGAAGATAATGAGAAATATTACATCGAGTAAGTAGAATAATGGTTTTAATCCAGGGTTCGAATCGGTGAAGAAAAGTCGACTCGCAATTTTCTTTCAAGGAAATTTGGGAAATTTGGTCAAAAACGACTCGCAAATTGCGAATTGCGAGCCGCTAATTCGAACCCTGTAATCTATGTGCGCTCTTCAGCGTTCTAGCTTGTGGCTCAAGATTTCGCCCCTGTCTTGCCAGCTTCCACTCAGTATTCTATTTAAAGAGGTGTCAGTGTAAATTCTTATTAGTCTTACTTGCACCCGCAGGGTACAATTAAAGAACACTTTGTATGCATTTGTACAATATCGAATTCTAATAATTGTTATTCATTTATATGTATGGTACAACACGGTACAGAAACGTTGTAACCTTACAGCAGAAATAACTTCCAGCTTTGCAAGGAGTCAGCTTCATTTAACGTTCAACTAAACTGAAATGCACAGTTGAACCTAAATTTATAGCTACAAAAGTTAATTCATGCAAGAACTATAAAGTACCATGAATAAATTACACGAACTATGATCGCATATGCAAAATAGCTATTCTAAACTTTACTAGCTAACTAACTATCTTTTCTTTTGGCACTAAGAAGAGGTGTGTATCAAAACAGTGATTTGTCAGCGCCAATGATGATTATAATTGTTATATTTGTTCTTGTTTTTCTCAGTCATAACACAGGCACAACTCAGTGGCATGACCCAAGACTTGAAGGGAAACAACCTGCAGATCCAAACCAGTGTGATGACGATGGTACGTACTCGTAGTGAAATAACTTCAACAGTTTTCGAAAATTTTCCATACCTTATGTAATCCATTAAGTTAAGTGGCAAGAATCCCATCAGTTGTCTTGACTATGTTAATTTAAAGTGTTTATGCTGCCAAATATGCGTGTGAAGCACTTATATCCTGCAATCTATTGCATATCTGCATATATTTTAGAACAAAATATTGTTTTGTGTATGGTCATTTTGTTGTAGTACGCAAAGAGAACGTTTCGGTGAATCGAAATTTTTGTGATAAACTTTTTTGTATGCTTTTCAACCTTAGAACTTCCCTATGGTTGGGAAAAAGTAGAGGATCCAAAGTTTGGTACTTATTATATTGAGTAAGTGTTGAGTATACTTTTGACGCCAATTTGAGGCTTCCAATTGTGCTTACAAAGTTTCAATATCCATTGTAAAAATAACAAGGTCGAAAAAATGATTGTACTGATTAACTGTTTTAGTCATGTAAATCGTACAACGCAGTTTGAGAATCCTGTATCGGCCAGCAGGCGAGGTGGTGAACATAAAAGTAATTACGATATGAACGGACCTGCGTCTCATCAAGAACCACCTTCAATGCAGTCTGCTGCTGCCAATGCAAAGAAACCAGAAACTGAAGCTGGTGCCAGGTAATAATGCCATACTAAGTTTGTCTGTTTTAGAAGAAATTCAAAGGAAATGTGTTGCATAGTTGTTGTTAATGAAGAATCACGATATCTCTCAATGATGTCTCTCAAATGCCAGAATATTTTATCTTCTTTGTATTAAATATCACAGAAAATGTACTTAAATTTATCTTATAACTGCTTTGCTGATAAATGTTTGGAAACTTTGCTAATTCCACTGTTCACAAAAATCATGACCGTATCTTTATAACAATATGAGAATTAACCAGCTCTTAAATCACTAGCTAGGACAATAAGCTCCCCTGCTGGCAAATAAAATGTCATGGTGTTTAGATATAATATATAACCGGGGTGTGGCTCATCCGTATGAATTGTGACTCATCGGTTAAATGCGATGTATTTGCCATGTTTTATAGATGGCCTGGTGGTGGCTTAGGTCAAAATTACCCGCCATCAAGCGGTGGTTATGCTCATCATGGCTACAATCAAGGCAGTGTCAAAGAGGAACGCATCACTACAGTTTTACAGAAGGGCACTCGTGGCTTTGGGTTCACCATCGTTGGCGGTGACCACCCAGACGAACTCTTGCAAGTGAAAAGCATTGTCCCTGGGGGACCAGCTCATGTGGATGGGAAAATCAGGATTGGAGATGCTTTAACCAAAGTTAATGGTATGTGGTGGAAAGAGCCACTGTTTTTGTCACGTGGAATGGCAAAAGTCCAGCTCGGATGAGTAAAATAATCTGGTGTTAGACAATATTTATGAGTAGGGCACTTTGTGAGGTGCACATTACCAGTCATTGGGTTGACGATTTTTCTCTGTCTAATGCCAAATGAGTTTACCTACCAGGCTAAGGCTCTTACCTCTTCATAAGTCAGACAAAAATTTGTGCTAATCGAGGAGCCGGTGGTACGAAGCTTATTTGAATATTTTTCTGTTTTGAGCCTATCCACCGTTTAAGCTAAACAGACTTCATACAACCAGCCATTGTTTTAAAACAAATTGGCCTTTGTTCATAAACATAATTGTTTGTTAGGTATGTCAGTTGTCGGCCGTAGTCATCGCTATGTTGTCGACATGTTCCAGTCTATATCGCATGGAGAAGAGGTTGAACTTGATTTAATCAGGGGCCACCCTCTACCCTATGATCCGGAGGACCCCAATGTACATAGTGTTGGTTCGTTCACAGTTGTACCCCCCTACCATCATGACTTGGAGCCACCTCCCCCATTTGGTGATAATGAACAGAGGGAGTTTGCGAATGGCCGATATGTAGACACGTTACAGATGAACAAGTATCACAAGGGAAATTCTTTGACAGCTGGTGGAAGTTCGGCGTTCAATGAGCCGAAAGGTGATATGCATCCTGGCAATCGACCAAACAGTGGTATGTTCATAATGTTTTGATCTAGTGAAATAGTTTAGGTCGTGAATTATGACTTTTTGCTTAGTTAAATTCATCTCACTAATGATATAAATGAAATAATAATAATAAATATAATAAAAATAAATAAATGAAATAAAATAATATATATAAAATATGGATAATATAAATGTAATATAAATGTAATATAATATACTATATCATATAATATAATATAATATGAATATAATGTAAATATAATATAAATAATAAAATAAAAATAATAAATGAAATGAAAATTGAAGAAAGTAAAAAGTAATAAAATAGAATATGGAAAATAAACTAACAAATAAAAGATACATAAAAAATGAAATGACATGAATGACACTTAAATGGATGTGGAAGCATTGAGTCATGCATTGGAACTTTGTGGTAAACAATATTCACTTTACTGAACCAGTGTAGTGAAAATGTGTCATAATGTATTTGGTTGCAGTGAATTCATATACCTAAGGGTGATGTATTGTAAAGAGTACTAGTAATTTAGCTACCTCGGGCATTGTTCAGGAGTGCAAAGTATAAATGGCAAAATGTTTTTTTTCTTCTGTGGCACGTTGATATGTTTGTGAGTGGAACTCATCTATTTTTCTTTACTTTTAGAAGTCTATGGTGACCGAGTGGACAAACCACAGTTCCATTCGTCAACTCTCCCCAGGACCTCGACTCAGCGCACTGCAAAGAAACCCGAACCAGCCCCCAGGGTTCCATTGCAAACTCTCAACGTCCACGTGGTTAAAGGTTCAAACGGTTTCGGATTCACTATAGCTGATAGTAATCAGGGGCAACGAATCAAGCAGATCATGGATGCAAGTCGATGTCAAGATCTTCAGGAACATGACTTGTTGATTGAGATAAATGGATTCAATGTTCAGAGATATTCAAATAATGAAGTCGTTAATATGTTAAAATCTTGTCCGAGAGACACTGAGGCAGAGATAATAGTGCAGAGGGGAGGTACGTGCAAAAAATGCTCTATCTACTATCCCTGACCTTGATATAGACACTTTGAAATCAGTGGAGATGGACTTTTGCATAGGAAGATATATTACAATTTTTCTCTAAATGACTCAAATATTATAAATATGTACAATCCCCCTGATCTTGATATCAACACTTTTATTCATTCGATAAAGATAAAGTTTTTGCATAAGGAGATATATTACACGTCTTCTTTCCATGACTCTTAGTGAAAGCCTGTGTATACAGTCCCTTAACAATGGTAACACGCACTCATATCTATATTGTTTGTAAATTCTAGTTCCTCTGGAAGTAAGTCCTATTGCTCCTCGAAGACCGATGGTACGTTTCATGAGGGTGTAAAGAATTAATGTGTCAGATGTATTCCAAAGGCCAGTTGTATAAAAATGTAGTTAACTTTTAACTATAGTTAGTGACGGAATTGTCCAATCAGAATCGTGTATTTTTGAGTTAATTACGATTTAACTACCCAAAAAGTAGTTAAGAGTTTTATACAACCGGCTTCTGATTTATATTGTGAAATATTTCAAACATGATTTTGTCCCGTTCCATAACAACGGTAGAATTTACTCCTGGAATATTCGCATCTTTTTCAATATCGCGTTCTTTGTCTAAGTATCTCACCGTCTACGTACATGTTCAGTCGTCTATTTTGCAGACGTTAGCTCGAATCTGAGAAATGATGAGATATTTTTTTCACTTTCCAGGAAATTACCAATCAGCGAGCACCTCGAGCCCGGTCCACTCCACCATCCAGCTCCAGTCACTACCAAGTGAACTCTGGTGTAGCCACAGAAGGTGAACCGACCCGCAATTACGACACAGGCTCGTTACAGCGTTCTTCACGACAAGCTAGGGTGTCCAGTGTTGTCGAGTCATCACCGGCGAACACATATCCATCTTTAAGACGCGCAGTGGCCACTTCTTTGAAGTATGTCAACAATGTAGTTTTTTACCTTGAAAATTCTCATTTGAAACTCTTACAAAGCAAATACCTCAGTCTTGTTCAAACGACTCAAATACTGTAAATGTGTACAATCCCTCCCCTTGATATAGTACTTAAGAAGTCATGGAGATTAAGTTTTTGCATGAAAAGATAGACATATTGGAATTGTTCTTTGATATAATTTGGATATTACCAATACAGTGAAACCTGTACTAGCGGACACCTCTTTTAAGTGAACACCTTCTTTTAACGGACACATATCTCGGGTCCCAATCGCTCCTTCAATAAATAAAATACCATTATCACACCTCAACCAAGTCCCGAAGGTATCCGCTCAATAGAATTTTGACTGTATTTACAATCCCTGACCATCGTAAAGACATATTGAAATAATATACATGCTCTATTAATATAATTGGAACTATTGTTTCTCTTTAGAGCAAATAATGTAGACACCGGCACTGGTGGCGGAGGATCATCGAGAACTGGGGACGACTATCTTGAGATGACGTTGTTATTGAAACGTGGCGATGGTGGCTTTGGATTCCGAGTGGTAGGAGGGGATGAAGAGGGATCCCAGGTAACGTGAAGTGAATAGTGTCTGATAGAATACCTTGCACGTTTGAAGTATCCTTCGGCATTATGATAAACTTCAGTTCTTGTTATACCGCCGTTTAGAAAACTTGCTAAGGACAACTTGTTGTTTCTTCGAGAACCTTGTGAATGAGAACGTGTCCGTCTGTGCTTGTTTAAAAAAATCATGGAGTTTGCACGTAGGAACAAAAGTTATTGTTGTTGTCGTAGATTGCAGTTGGTAAAATCGTTCCCAAGAGTGCAGCTCACAAAGATGGTCGTTTGCGACGAGGAGACGAGATCTTGACGATCGATGACGTCAGTGTCGTGGGCTCCACGCATCGTCACGCAATCAGTTTGATGAGCTCTGCTGCCGCAAACAATAAAGTGAAGTTGACCATTAGAAGGTGGAACAATGGCAGCAGATCTGGACGTAAGTTTGCATTTCAGTCTTATAAAATCACAACAGCAACATTTTAAGTGTTACGTTTTCAAACCATTATCGCTACTTCGGTTTGATAAAGTAAAGACATATATAACTTAGGAAAATGTACGAATTCACTTCATTTTTTCAACAGTCCAGTCCAGTGTCTACATCACGCAGTTTTCTTCCTACTAGTATACTATATACAATATACTATATACTATAATATACTATAATATACTATATAATATAATATAATATAATATAATATAATATAATATAATAATATAATATAATATACTATAATAATACT
>JAODVM010323902.1:0-11567 GCA_025400095.1 Phenganax marumi
GTTATGTGGACTCAGCTGAGGCAAATGAAGGGCTAACCTATGAAGCAGGTAGCTTCTGAAGCATGTTGAAGGTGTAAAGTTATCAAACGAAACTTTAAAGTGCATTTTTGCTTATTTAGCAATTTTACGATAATGGGTAGTTTTGTGACACTATAATTTTCTGATTATTTAAAGTAGAAGGTTGATACTTGGCATACTTATAGTGTATACCATAAGCTAGTGCCTGTCGTTTTTCAAAAGTCAATTTTTTTAATGAGTAACTCATTATAGCATATTTGCTGACTAATTAGCGTCGAATTTTTGATAACATTTACATTTTCTTACAGATTTTTGAAAAAAAAAGAATTTATGGGGGAAAAAAGAACGTCAGGCACTAGATTATGTTCTAAGCTTTCCAGAAATGTACAATTTGTGTTATTGAAATGATTCTATCGCAAGATATCATGTTACGTGTGTATGCTAATTAGCCGGCCGCCATATTGGCTAATTAGTGCAATTAATGAGAATGTGAAATTTTTTCGACACCAATTAGTTTTTCTTACCATACCTTTTCAGAAAATAGTAAAATTCATTTCATTCCATGCAAAATAAGGAAAAAAAATTTAAGGTGTATGACCAAGCACTATTTACTGGATTTAGGCACATTGGTAGATGGTTACATATGGTAATATTTGCTGCAAACCTTTCAGCACCATCTACACGATGCAGAGCAAGCTAATAGTCTTGCAAAGAGGTTGTTTTGTAAAAACCTTTTCATTCTATTAAATTCTCCTTTATAGAAGAGAGTTACAGGATGTGCAAAGTATTAGTCAAATTCATCATAATTCTCGTTCTGTAATTTGCCGTTTAGCGAACTGTGTGTTCAGCTTGCTTCCAAACATTTTCAATGGCAGGCAAATGTAAAGGAAGCAAATTAGAACGTTCGACCCTTTTTAGGTGGAGGAAAGAATCATAATCAGTTGCACAAGCGAAAACATCAGCAAGCTCGCGTTTGTCTCTAGACACCGTAAAACATACTAAATGTATTTTGAATGTGAAGCCACAAAAAATTGCACCAGGAAAAACGCACGCAATTATATGAGCGTGCAAATATTTTAGCTTGAAAGCCCCGCAGTTGTAGAAAATAATAGATTAATAAAATACTGTATTATAATAGTTACTACATGAGAGGCCTACAATTTCAATGAAAAATTCCTGTTTCTAGATATATTACCTTCCTCGAGGAACTGCACTACATCACAGAAAATTTTATATGCATTTATCTCCATTTCCCGCAAAAGTTGGGAGTCACTGTGTATGACAACTGCTTCATCCAAGAATTTATCTGCAGTAATGTGGAATGTTGAGCTTGGTTGGAACAGTGGTTTCCAGACATCAGGATATTTTCGAATAGAATCCAAAACTTTGCAAGAGGACAATCCATCTTCTAATTGCATTAACTGGGGAAGAAACTCCTCTAATTGATCTTTGATGCATATCGATCTATATGATTGTACGTTAAACCAAGCTATTATACTATTTTACTAAACTCATACTTTACAAGATGTCAACAGTTTTTGACAGAAAAGGAGGAACTATATGTTTACCTAACAATATCAGGGACAGATGACATTGTTGCCCTGTGTGGCACACCTCGATATCCAATACTCTCAAGGACAGGCAAGCTTTCGTCTCGAGTCAGAATCTCAGCGACCTCAGCGTCAGCTTTTGCTTCTGCAAGCTGAAAGTGAACAGTAATAAAACTTAAAATTGAAAGTAGACTTGAAAACATTTGTTAAAATTTTATTAACTATTAACTCGCAGTGATCTTAGAAATTTACAAAACAACTCACATAACTTGCCAGATTTCTGCTAGAATTACAGCTGTATTGATTGGGATCCAACTGTGATTTGCTGATGTAGGAGTAAACAGATGGGTTGAGGAAGTTTGGTGCAGGGCCTCCTTGTAGAATTGACATAACCATTAACTCCCCCACTATGCAAAACTGTTGAGATGAAAGTGCAATAGTTGATTTCACTGGCCACCCATCCGAGAAATACTTGTGTTCTGCTAATTCCAGCATATCTAAAATGATAGAATTTGAGGGGAAATATACTCTGTCGAAAACAATTTGAAAATGAATGGCATGATCATAATAAAGCTATTCTAAGTTTGGAGGAGCTGTTTCATCTAATATTGAGATGAACGGAAGATAGATTTAGTTTATCTAAAAATAACTCATTATCATGGCAGTCTGCCTACTGCAGGGTAAATATGGCATGCCTTTTTGGAGATATCTCATTAACAATATGCTGTGGCAAACTATGCTATAACATAAAATCTCCTTACTAACAATGAGAAACAATGCTATGCTATTAGAAAAAAAACTTATGTACCTGAAAAAAACTCTCTTCTTGGGCCACCATCATCAATTGCTGGCACTCCCATAAATACAACTTTAGTATTTTTTTCAGGCTTTACCCTTCTTTTTCTTTCTTTAACAAAGTCGTCCCACATAGTTTTCCTTCTCACGTTAATCCGGATTGGTTGATCATCATCGGTTACCTCCATATTTTTTCTTGCCACATTAATTAACGACTGATGGGTGAGATCATTTGCCAATTCATCAGAACTCCAGCATTCAACCTCTAAGTGTGAAATATCATATGCTGCTCCGTCATCATAAAAATCAACCAAATGAGAAGCACATAGATGAGCATGTTCAGCGATCTCATTCACTGGATATTTCTTAAAGCAAGTCGGACATTCAATTTGATGAACTAAAAATATAAAAGTGCTTCAGCTTGACTACAGCAATTCATCATGTTGATGTTAACAGATGCAATCAGCATTTCCTACAAACATAATTTATATGTGATAATATTCCTGATCCATGAAACAATTATACAGTGATTGCAATACTCATTGCGCCATGGCAGGTTCTTTGCAGTGACAGTTGTAAAGACGATGGCTATCTTTTAGCATAAAAATATAGCCATCTAGCTCACTATTACACCATGTGATTGAATAAGCCAACATCTGCCAAATCAGAAATGCACAAACTGAGTGGTGCATAAGACACTTAACACAGACTCTACCCTGTAGAATGCTAGTTTTCAAGAATATTAAAGTCGTAATTAACTCACTTGCCAGTGTATGCGAAGTAGAAGAATTTTCACTGGTGACCGCAATACTACTTCCAACATCACTGTGTAGTAAAGCATTGTCAACAACTTGATTGAGACAATATTGTCGAATATCTGGAGCTGCACATGTGCTACCTGGTGTTTGTGCTTCATCACCAGAGATTTCTAACAGATCAGTAGATGGGATAAGATAAAACATTAGACGTTTAAAGTCTTTTCCAATCGCTTCTTTATAGCTCGACAGGGTAAACAATTGACTTGATCCTGGAACACAGTCCACTTCGCGAAAATCAGGATACAACAGTGTATAAGTAAGGGAATTTTCAAAAGACTGGTCAAAGCTCCCATGTTTTTCCACGGCTTTTGGTATGATATCTTATTTGCTGGCAGACGATGCTACTGTTATAATATGAGTCTTACCACGCTGAGTCTTTATGACACCATCAGTCTCTTTGGCAAGGCCAACTTTAATTTCTACATTCTTTACAGAACTACTACTAGTACTTGACGTTGATTTCTTTCTCTTTTTCTTTGATGGGTTGAATCCCGCCTGGCGTTGACTTTCACGCATGAGGTAAAATTATTGAAATGTCAATGTGCGTTCAGATCTTGTGAAACCGGCACTTGAAGTTGAAGAGGAAGCACGTCTACTGACTGGAGTATTCTCTGTCACAGGCTGACTTTCATTATTACGAACAGCATGACATTCCTGCACGGCACCTGTTGCTTGAGTAGAAGTTTGTGCATTGTTAAATATTCGTGACACCTCTTGCCGAATGGCTTCACGAATTTCGTTGCTTAACGACCCTCTCTCCGACGCCATTTTTATGGTAAAATAATGAAATTTACAAACGGCGCGAAAAGCCGAAAACATGCAAATGCCCTGCGTACAGCCACACAGCCCTCAAATTCACTTGCCGTTTTGTAAGCTTTGTTTGCAGTGTGCTTTTTTACTTAGTTTGCAGCATGCTTTTTTATTTTGTTTGCAGCGTGCTTTTTTATTTAGTTTGCAGCGTGCTTTTTTTTTGTTTGCAGCATGCTTTTTCATTTTGTTTGCAGCGTGCTTTTTTAGTTTATTTGCAGCATGCTTTTTTATTTTGTTTGCACTTTTCAATAGTTTTTTTGCAGCATGTACTATTTATTTTACTTGCAAGGTGCAAAGTTAATCATAGTACGTGTTCAAATAATGGCAATTATATATTGTGTGCGTGATTTCAAATATTATATGCATAATTTCCAATGTTGTAAACGTATTTTAGGTATAAATGTGTTGTCCCTTCTGGGCCACCATATAATCCACAATATAAAAATGTGTCAATTGATTTAAAAGTGTTGGAGTCTTTACGAAGTAATGGTGTACCATCTAATATTTCAACAATTGAAACGTTAGAAGACCCGGATGAAATTGATAGCCATGATACTGATACAATTTTACTGGTGACGAGGCCGACTATAAAAAGGAAAACCATAGTTTTATGCCATTGTCTACCAATGATGACCTTGAAAGTGATGTAATAAAAAGCAGCCTTGATTGTTCAAAAATAGATTGGCCTTCAGTCAACAGGCAACCATTCAGTGAGTATACAACAGGTTTTCTAGCAACATTTGCTTTTCCTATACTTTTCCCTGATGGTAAAGGCGATCCAACAAATCCATGTTTGCAACGGGACATTTCTGTTGGAAATAGTGTTCAACATCGTTTTAAATATTCAGAGAAAATTGATGGTAAATGGATATATAGGTTTACCTCACACCCTAGGTTTTCATATTGGTTTCTAAATATGATCCAGAGGAAACGAGCTCTACAACAGAATTCAATTTTTCTCAAGCAAAATCCTGATGAGTCACATCTGACTTTTGAGCAGTTGCGGGAAATGGCTTGCAGTAACAGTTCAACCTCTTTTACGTCCAAACTCTCCTGATATGTGGCAAATGTGACTGGTACCTCTGCATATTTGTTTGAAGTTGAAGAAGACCTCAAAGCAGTTATGGTAGCAAAAGGTGCCCCAACAATATTTTCTACATTCTCCTCTGCCGATCTTTATTGGCCAGAACTACATTCTCTTTTTTCTCCAAATTTTGAGGGCTTAAGTACGGATGAGAAAAGAAAAAATGTTATTGATAACCCTCACCTAGTTGATTGATTGGTTTTTTTGCCAAACGATTAGAATCATTCTTGAAACACTGGTTGTATGAAACACTGGATGCTGATTGGCATTGGTATAGGTATGAATTCCAAGCTAGTGGTAGCAATCATTGCCATGGTGCTGCTAAACCAAAATCAGATCCAGGACTTTGTAGCCTCACTGACATTGCTTTAAAAGGATTTCTTGCAGGAAAATGTCAGAATGGTTGTGATAATTAAACGTTTTCAGTTGAGATTAATGAGGGTAAAAAGGCCTTAAAAATTGTTTGTGAATGTGTCGATAGACTTATTACTATGTCGAATCCTTGTCCACCCCAAAATGAAATTTGGAGTAAACCACATGTTCATCCATGTTCACAACAGCATGAAAATATCAGTGATTCTCAGTGGAAGAGTGATTATATCAATATAATTAATACTGTTCAACGACACACAATTTGTAGCACAAGCTATTGTTTAAAACATGAATAACATAAAGAGGGTCTTTATTGTAGATTCAACTATCCATTTGAATGTTCAGGTCTCACCAGACTTGAGTTTTAGCCAGTGCATACAAAAGATAAAAGAAAAAAATACAAAACAACCGTAGTAATGGCAAGAAATGATCCCAGATTGAATACTCATCAGAAAATTCAACTTGTGGGCTGGAGGGCCAATTGTGGTATGCAAATAATACTAGATTACCATGATTGTCTTGAATATTTTTGTAAATATGCTGTGAAAGGTGAACCCAGGTGCAACACATTGAGAAATGCATTTAGCGCTGTTGCTAACAATTTAAACACTGCATACCCTTTGAAGGTGATAAAAAAATTGTGATAAAGTCACTTGGAGAAAGAGATTTTAGTTCACAAGAAACCATGCATTTCTCACATTTTGATTTGGTGCAAGGGTATTGGCAAATTCGGGTCAAGGAGAAAGATAAAGAAAAAACTGTGTTTAGTTCCCGAATGGTCATTACCACTTTAAACGGATGCCTTTCGGGCTAACAAACGCCCCTGCTACTTTCCAAAGAGCAATGAATACTATACTCAAGGGATTAGCGTGGAAGGATGCCTAGTATATCTGAAGATATTGTTATCTTCGCTAAGACACTTCAAGAACATAACAGGAAACTTGACAAAGTCCTTAGTCGCCTGGAGGATGTTGGGCTAAAGTTGAATGCAAAGAAATGCTAACTGCTTCAGGAGAAATGTCATCCTGGGACATGTGGTGAGCGAAAACGGGGTAGCAACAGATCCCGAGAAAATCAGTGTACTCAAAGCATGGCCAATTTCGAAGGATGTACCAGAACTTCGATCGTTTTTGGGTTGCGCAGGATATTACTGCCAATTTATCTCTAACTATGCCAAGATAGCAACACCATTGTACAACCTGGAGAAGAAGAACATGCCATTCAACTGGTTGCAGGAATGTGATAAGGCTTTTGAAATGATGAAACAAAAATTGACGAGCTCCCCTATCCTGGCCTACCTGCAGTTTGATCTCCCATTTATACTGGATACAGATGCAAGTGAGAAAAGCGTTGGGGCTGTACTGTCTCAAATCCACAAAAAGCAAGAAAAAGTTATTGCGTATGCAGCCAAGACACTAAGTAAGTCACAACAGAACTATAGCATTACACGCAAAGAGCTTTATGCATTAGTATGGGCAACCAAACACTTTGAATCATATTTAGCCGGAGCAGAGTTTACCGTGAGGACTGATCACAATGCCATGAAATGGCTAAAGAATTTCAAGAAACCAAAAGGGATTATCACTCGATGGTTGGAGAAGTTAGAAGCATTCAACTTCAATATTGAACATAGACCTGGACATTTGCATGGAAATGCTGATGGGATGTCTAGGATTCCGAGCTGTCACAAAGAAACCAATGTCTGCACGGCAACTACGAGCTGACAATTTAGCACAGAGTTTTTTGACAAAGAAGACGAAAAAGATGATTGGTAGGATTACTTGAGAGTTTGGAGTAAAGACGAACTCCAACTATATCAATGAGAAGATCGAGAAATCAATGAAGCAATAGCATTGGTAAGATCAGGAGTAAGACCAACAAGAAAAGAAATCATCCCTAACGGTCCTGTGCTAGGAAGTCTGCGGTCTCAATTTGGAAGATTAAAACTGGTAGACGGACTTCTGTACCAAATTTGAGAATGAATATGGAAACAATCAAACTTTCCAACTTTGTTTACCAAGAAAGCTAATACCCAAAGTACCACAGATGGCACATGCTATCCCCACTTCTGGGCATTTTGGAACTGAAAAGATACTAAACAAAGTTAAAAGTCATTTCTACTGGAAAGGACAGCAAAATGACGTCAACAACTACTGCAGACAATGTTC
Source organism: Phenganax marumi (assembly GCA_025400095.1). Classification (NCBI taxonomy): domain Eukaryota; kingdom Metazoa; phylum Cnidaria; class Anthozoa; order Malacalcyonacea; family Clavulariidae; genus Phenganax; species Phenganax marumi. The sequence continues at coordinate 7,616 of JAODVM010323902.1, forward strand.
CCGATGTGCTGAAAGGAATGCGTGATCAAAGAAACCGCGAGCCCCGTTAGTTACTGATCAGGTGGCATTTCCAATGGAAAGATTGGCACTGGATATTGTTGGACCCCTCCCACCTACTAAAACACGAAATCGGTCTATCCTGGTCATGGTCGACTACTTTATCCGGTGGCCAGAAGCATATGCGATGCCAGATCCAAAAACTCTCACAATTGCGGAGAAAGTAGTAAATGGATTGCGCATTATGGAGTCATGCAGCATTTACATATAGACAAAAGGTCTGAGTTTGAAAGTAATCTTTTCCAAGAAGTAATGCAGCTCCTTCATATTAAGAAAACTCACACTACACCATACCACTCTGAGAGTGATGGACTGGTTAGTGGTTCAACCGCACCATAAAACACGTTTTGTAAAAAATTATCAATGAGAAGCAAGACGACTGGGATTAATGGTTACCTAGTGTTACGTTGGCTTACCGAACATCAAGACAGTCTTCTACAGGGATTACCCTCTATTGTATGATGTTTGGAAGGGAGGCTTGCCTTCCTTTGGATCTGGTGTTGGGACCTCCACTTGAATCAGAAAAATTTAACAGCACCATTGACTATGTAATCAAAACGAAGGAAAAGATTGAAAAGGCTCATGATCTTGCAAGGAACAAAATGGGACGTGTTATGAAACAATATAGGGATTATTATGATTCGAAAGCAAGTAGCAAAATGGCATAAAAAGTTGGAGACAGGGTGTGGCTCTACATACCAGTTCATTGAAATTGGGTCGACCTTGGCAAGGGCTGTTTGTCATGGTTAATTGTTTATCTGATGTGGTAGTAAGGATTCAGCGGGAAGGGAATTCAAAAGATAGGCGTGTGGTGCACTTTAACATATTGAAGAGGTGTTTTGGTGAATCTTCAAAGAAAAATCCACAACAGAATCTGAGCCAAGTTAATGATGAGCAATCTCGACAGTCCCACACAGAGAGAACGGGTTCATCCAAGAACACGCTGACAATGGGTAACCTCGACAGTCGCGCACAGAGAGAAAAGAACTCGACCACTAGTATGATGATGAACAAACATGAATGATAAAGTGGAGGTTGATGACTCCAAGCGTCCCACTCCAGACGGAACAGCCGAACTCAGTCCGGGACGTTAGCAATACTCCCGTGTCAGGGCGATCACCAACAGTTTCTTCTACAGCAGCAGATCATCCTGTTGAGACCAACCTCGGTAGTGTCAGCTCGACAAGTGAACGTCGAACAAGACGGGTTCCAGTGTGGATGGAGGACTACATTTTTAATTGAACCAATTTGCATGTTGACATTTTATTAAACAATTACAACTAGTCTCTTTTGGAAGGGAATAGTGTTGTGCGTGGAATATATACTTTCAAATACTGTTAAGTCTGTTTTATACGACAGCTAAATCGTGTATATGGTTCGTCAGAAAAACAGTTTTTGTTTTGGGCAAAAAGAGCTTCAGATCTTTATTTTGATAAGCTTTGTTTTAAAGTTGTAGTAATACTTATACTGAATAGAGTTCAAGTTTGAATTCAACTACAGGAAAAGCTGCTTTTGATGTGAACAGGATCAATATCCATTCGTTTTTAAAACTCCCAGTGGGCTGTGTCGTTCCTAAGGATCTAGCTGGCCAGAGCTTGCATATGTTGCAAATGAACTTGTTATCTGTAGAGTACATTATCATTGATGAATACTCTATGTTGGGTCAAACTGCCATGAGTTGGATTGACAGACATTGTAGACAGGCTACTGGCTTGAAAGATACTTTATTTGATGGAAAATCTATAATTCTAATTGGTGACCCTGCCCAGCTACAACCAGTTGCAGACAAACCATTATACCACAGGAAACCGCCAAATCCAGTAGCCAAACAAGGTCATCTTGCATACAAAATGTTAAACAATGTTGTAATACTAATCAAAGGGTAACAGGTAGTGAAGATGATCAAACCATATTTAAAGGTGTATTTTGTCACAACTTTGAAGTGGAGAAGTAAGTGTTGATGACTGGAAGTCATTGCTTACCCGTCAACCAAATGTTGCATCAAATATAGATGATTTCTTAAGTGCTTCAAGATTGTATGTTAGCAATGAGGAGGTAGCGAAGCACAACTAAGGTGATTTATTAAAGTTATATGCTCCAGTGGCAGAAGTTCATGCCCGTATGCAAAGCATCTTAGTGCCCAAGATATGCTTGCTTTGCACCCAGTTGTTTTGTTATGTAGAGTAGCTTGAGTAATGTTGACAATGAATCTCTAGTCAATGGTTGACCCTTGTGTACCAATTGTGTGTATTGCTTTCCAAATGTGTTTATCACATTTAAAAGTTTTGTTCCTTTTTTAGACTTCTAGAAGACATGGACAACACAAGTGGTATGGCATACGTCTTTGACTGAACCAGGTGACAAACATGCTTTTTTGCTATAAAATAACCCTTACTCCAAATAAAAATTTCATGATTTCATTCAAAAATGCCTTTGCTTTGTTTTCCTGCTGTAACGTTTGTCCTCAACACGTTTTAAGATGACAAGAAGCCTGCACAGCCAATTGACTCTTCTCTTCGTGGAGATAAGTATTTGGCTCTGCGCCTTTTTTTTACAGTACATGACACGCTTGGCACAAAATGCGTTAGAAACGCCACACGTCAGCCTAGCAAATTTGCGTGGGTTGCGTGTAACAAATATGGAGTCTGGAGTTGAATTTGGACAGCTGAAATATTGGCATTTTCAATCCCTCTCATGGCAATCGAAGTGGTTCGAACTTGTATCGTGTAATCGGAATTTGAAATAAGCGAGAAATGAGTTTAATTTTGATAACAAACATGTCCTGTAAACTTTAAGGTTTACGCATCGAAAATTGCATCGAAAATCGCATCTATGCCGTGTTTTTGTGTAAATGAAACGGATGTACAAGTTTGATTATTGGTTTAATTTTTTACTCTATTATAAAGCTGTATTTTTGGCTGAAAAAGGGCATCAAGATACCAAACCAGAATGCCTTCGTTTTAGTTTTTAGTAACTTGGCCATAAGCTTGGCATATTTGTAAAGGTTTGCAAGCCATTATTCGGCGCTTTTGAAGTCTCGTCATGCCCCGGTTTAACATTGGTGACTACGCAAGGATGAGAAAATGTTTAAGAGAGAAGCTTGTTGTGCAAAATTGTGATCTAGCCATACTTAACGGCCAGATTAACACTATAGCTGTGGGAAAGGGAAACAAAACGAAGGAACTTAACAGAATAAAGGCAAAATACCGAAGGCTCGATGAGAAGGTACATTGTAGTTTTTGAACTTGTATTCATTTTAAATGTCAAATGAATTGTATGTTTTGATTTGTTTGTGTGTAATATTGATACAGGTAGAAAAGGCTGTTGAGGCAGTGGAAAGTTTAGAGCAGATTGCAAATGAGCTTAGTCAGCCAGCCAGAAGTAACCTAGATCAGTGTAGTTTGTCAGATAAGAGTAAGGCAAAGACGCCGACATATTCTGATAACAGGACGGTTGCTGTATGTAAATCATTGGCCAGACAAAAGCCCCGTTTACACTGCACTGGACTGCTATTGGAGCGCGTCAAATTTTGCTGCTATCCATGCTCTGTAAAGATTTTTAATGATAATAAAACAAAAAAATGTACAAGGTCTTTTAGCTTAGTTAACATTTGTTGGTGATTATGGCTCCTTAACAGCAAACGAAGATGTCGTGGCGAGTGAATCTGACGTTGTGTAAACGGGGCTAAAGACGAATGCTGCAAGAAAAATACATGGTGGGAGAGAGGAATTATCAGCACCTGGAGCTGTGGTCTGATTGATACAGCATTAGCTAAATCTCCTGAAGGTATTTTAGTCAAAGCTATGTCATCAAGCAAGAAGTTTACTCAATCAGTAATGCCTAATATATACAAAAATAAGTTAAAGTCTTATGAGTCATCCTGTGAGAATATGGT
>JAODVM010324011.1:0-11566 GCA_025400095.1 Phenganax marumi
CCCCTACATAGTTCGGCCGGAAGGACTGGTACGGGAGAAACACATCGTCAAGAATAGGAAGCTGCCTACGGCAGCAAAAAAAATTTACGGCAACTGCTCACGATCACTTTTGTTGATTAAAATATGATGATCTACAGTAAGGACAATTTTTTGTCGTATTAAAATATTTCAATCAATTATCGCTCTGTTAACGCTGTCTGCAATAATCTACAATATTCTCCAACTACTGCATACCAGTCTGTGTATTCTACTATGAAGAGCTACGAACACTTGACAGCTGTAGAGTTGGATCTTCCTTCAAATACACATTATAACAAAGATAAATTAGCATTCATTGTTGATGGCGTTTTTTCTAAGAAGGTAAGGTTATGGGAAATATTTGACTGCATGGCCAAGTTTATGAGTAGGCTTAATGGCCACGTCAATCACCGAGCCACAGCGAAAATCTAGCACTTAAATAGAAGTCCTGAAAAAGGGCTTGTTAAACTTGCTATGTTTTGTTGCCTATCTTTGTCTCAGAGAGCTCTTTTTTATTGGGGAGACTGAAAACGCTGAAGGCTTGAGTCACTAGTGGTGGGCAATACCAGGATTTTTGATTCCATACGACACGATTCGATATTTTACTTTCTTCTGATACCGATACCGATACTGATACCACTAAGCTTCATTAAGACAACCACAGTTAGCGCGCCAAAATCACATCAAGACACGAATGTAATGCGAGAAAATACAACTATAGCTGGGACAATTAAGTTCCAGGTGGTCAGTGGATCTAAAAGTCTTTCAGCACTTTGGTGAAATAATTTCGGTTTATTGCATGACCTTTCATTATTTTTTGTATCACGTGATCCGTATCGGAATCATTGATACTGTGAATAAATACCTATACTAAAATCTAGATTTTCAATATTGGAAGTATCGATATGTCAATCAAGTATCGCCTACTACTATTGAGCACCCCAAGCATGAGACTTTATGGGGGAAGCTTTTAAATTTAGAGTTTCTGAAATGCTATTGGACTGTGACTTGCAGTTTGTCATCATGTCATGCATAATGTTGCCACATAAAATTAAAGAATTGTCAGTATTTTGAAGGCTTCTCCTTCAAATGATGAAAGTCTGCATGATTTCAAAGAGAATGATCACTGGCAAATTAATGGGGCAGTGGCATGGTGGCTCGAAAATTTCAAGGGGGGCCAGTGTTAGATTTGGCACCCCTAAAACTTATATCAATCCTGCACCCCCCCTAGAAAATTTGCGGGAATGTACAGATTTAGTGCCGTAGGAGTCTGGGGGCATGCTCCCCCAGCAAATTTTTAAAATCTGGGCATCTGAAATGGCATTTCGAGCATCATGAGAACACATTTTGTGTTTCGATTTTAATCAACGTCAGTCAATTTCAATAAGAATAAAATAGAATGAATACATATACAGTATCGTGTTTTATTGTTTTAGATTTTAATTCCAGAGTTTCAATATTAAACACTAATCCTTCTGGATGATTTTGGCGCCCCACCGGCATTTCGGCGCCTCTCTTGAAACCGTTGCAGGGGGCCTTGGCCACCATGCCACTGATTGGGGGAGCTGCAGCCCCTCAACAGGCTATGGCCCTGCCCAATCTATACAGATATCACTAAAAACTGAAACGATTTTCAAATGATAGAAAATTTGTGAGTGGCTGATTCTGGAATTGAAATACTGTTTATACGTATTATTTAGCCTCAAACTGAAGAAGTGACATGAAAGAGTTTTTTGCAAAATGTTGCATTTTGAGCTCTTCATTGATTAATTTGATATGTGGTTTTCTGGAAAAGGCTTCTTACTAAACTTATTATTTCTCTTTACCTGTTCTGTAAGATTGGCTCAAATAGAATATATCATAGATATTTAAATGCTCTTTCAAAGGATATTTTAATTTCGCAAGTGACCAACTCTAATTCACGAGAGATTCCTTGTCTAAGTGGAGAGTTAAATGCAAAATGCATGTTAGTTTAACAAGCATTCCACTCTTGGTGAAAATTGTGGTACAAATTTTGGAATCGTGTATCTCACAATTTTGTATAGCATTATAATTTTCCACAGATTGCTATGGAATAGGTTTTGAGATATAGCACACATTTAATAAGGACTTTTTGAGGATGCTGCCTATCTAATTAAGTGCTAAAATCTCTTCTACTCCTGATCAAATGATTTTACTCCAGTATCAGACAAGTTTACTCTGACTAGCCTAGTGGGTTAACTGAACTACTAAATAGATTATTTAAATCAATATGTTTATGAAATAGATGTCAAAAGGAACCATGTTTTCTCTACAACAGGAATGTGATGATATGATAAAAATGACAGAAAAGCAAGGGTACCACAAGGCTTTAGTTAATGTTGGTGGTGGAAGGTATTATATTTGTAATGTAATGGTTGGCACTTCTTTGAATTGTTGGTTTGGGACCTGCATGCTATTATGTCAGCAATATGATTCTCGACTATGAATGTTATATACATGGTAGGGTGGAACTTAAAATTGTTGGTGTACTTCACCATGCCAAGTTTAAATTAGAATAACGCAATTATCTTATTTAGACAAAAACTATTGCCACAAATAAGAAATAACGACAGGTGCATTGTGGACTCTTTTGAGGTAGTGCACTGTTTCCTTTCTTGACATAAATGCTCCCCAGGAAAGTTTCTGGGATGTTTGTACTCCATTTATTAGATTTACAACTGATGCTTACTAGAGGCTATTTCTATTTGTTGGTAATAGAAATCTGGTGAGATATGGGAAAGAATCCAGCACTTGATCCCAGAACAATGGAAAGGACAAAAAGTACTTGGCTTAAATGAACGGTATGCTTTGTATTGAAGCTTGTTGAATGCGCGATGATAAAAAGATAACGGAGTATGCATTTTGCCTGAAAATATCCCTTATAAAGCTATGGGTACGCTGAAAACGATCGGTTTCTATACTACATAAATGCGTTTTTAAAAAGGAGATGGAGTATTAAAAGTGTTTTAGAGTTTGCCAAATTGCAAAAGCTAGGCTTCTGTATACCAATCAGCAAAGTATTCGAAGAAGTCGCAACTTATACTCAAAACTACTGTCAGAAATACAGCAATTTGCTTGAAGTAATCATAGCCTGCTCGTCTTCAAGCGAGCCATAATAGCTTAGCCACTGGTGGTTGGTTGGGTTTTCGTCATATTCAATGACCCGACCACTGACGTTTTGCCCGCTCCCCGCCCGCTGTCAGGTTTCGCCACAGACGGGTTTGCTGGATGTTGGCAACGTTTCTGTGAAGCAAAAAGCTAATTTCTTGACTGTTGTTATCAGGTTGCGTTTCCTACGATATGACAAAGATGAACAGTTCAAACCACATTTCGATGGCAGCTACCGAAGAGATAATGGCGAAATAAGTTACTTAACTGTTCAACTTTATCTCAACGAGGTACGTTGATGGAAATCTCTACAATAATTTCAAACGCCAACTCGCCAAGTGTGATGAGGTCAGATCGGAGTGTACGACTACAAATGATCTCCGTTTTATCGCCAATTTCACTAATTGGTTTTGAAAATCAACGTTCTTCAAAATCAGAACTTGATTTTTTTAAAAATTTTGTGGTCCATAATATTTATTTAATTGATGATATTTGTGAAAACTGCACAGCATAATCACATTTTGTTTTTACATGAGATTTTTCGTATTATTTAAAAAAGGGATTCAAAGGAGGAGCGACAACTTTTCTTGAAGATCACTTCAAGTGTGAACTTGGTAAAAATGATTTAGATTGCGTCCCCAAAACTGGTAAGTTGATCTCTGCCCATGAACTGGTTTGCCTTTTCTGATATATTCTCGCGACTTCTGTTTTTCGTAATGCATCGAAGGAGAAAATTATTTCTGGTAGATAAAGGATTTTGATTTACTCACCATTAGCCGCAAACACCGTAGTTACAGATACGGAAGGAGTAAGCTCAACATTAACGCAGTTTTTGTATTTCCAGGTCGCGTTCTTGTTTTTCAACATGACATTCTCCATTGTGGCTCAAAGTTAAAGAAAGGCAGAAAGTACTGCGTTCGAACAGATGTGATGTTCAGCAAAGAGAATTAGTAACTGGCTTCGGTCAGCTGCAGCATTCACCCCCCAGAGTATACGTACATTAATTATTGTGACACACACTGGTCGTCGAGAGGAAACATGAATACCTCCCTTCAGTTCCCTTCCAGCTCTGTTCTTGGACCTTGATACTGTTGAAGCGAACAACGGAGTTTGAACGACAATTATTGTTAATTAACACGCACTTAGTGCAGACTTGCTCACTACAAAAATCTTTTTGTAATTAGTAACAAAGGGATGTGTCCCCAGGTGGTTTTGATTTGTCGCTATGCTTCCAAAAATTAGCTTCCCGATGAAATACGACCAAGCCTTGTTTTCATGTATCATAATTCATCGGCGATGATTCCCGATTCCCCCCGCGATATGCTACACGATGACGATTTGTCAGACGACGAAGAAATATTGCTGCTACTTTTATTGTCACGAAGACGTCACAGACGCAAACGGCAGCCCATCGTCAAAAATGGACTAAACATTGGCTGTTATTACTGAAATCGGTAGACCGCGACACCTCTACATTTTTTTAACTGACCACATGTAAATGAAAGCCATCACGTGATGTATTTAAACGTACCTCGTGATTAAATATTCCGAACAAATGGCAGACGGAATCCGTTGGCTGCACTTAACATTTTCTCAAGTTCTCAGCGTTTCAGCGTTCAATCAAGCAATAACAAAACGAAGATAAAGTCAAACGACTTACTATTCACCTATTATTCATTATTTGCTCATATCCTTGTAACATAACTACGCTGTTTGCATTTGTTTCATTTTGTTATTGTTTTGACTTGTTCGGATTATTCAATCACGAGGTACATTTGAATTACATCACGTGGTATTATTTTCGTTTACCGCGTGCCAGTTAAAAATGTGAGGGTGTCGCGGTCTACCGATTTCAGTAATAAGAAGGCATACGTAAGGAGTCTGTGATAATTGATAACGGGAACTAGAAGCAGAAGATCCGCAAAAGCTTCGTCAATTTCATAGAGTGGAAGCGAATGTTTCGACAAATCGTCATCGTGTGTCCGCCATGTTTTGCCGATAGAGCGCATGCGCATTTCTTTCTGTTTAATTTGTAAAAACACTGATTACCCGTATCATTTTTATCATTTTTCGCGCAAGAGCCCTGTTAAAAATTAACGATACGGGTAACGAGAAAAACCTTAATTTGTAAAAACACTCGTTTAATACCCGTATCATTTTTGTCATTTTTTGCGTACGTACGCTTTTGCAAATTAAGGATTACCCGTTACCCGTATCATTTTTTCGATTTTTCAAGGATTACCCGTTACCCGTACTGTTTTTCTCACTTTCACGTACAAGCGCTGTTAAAAATTAACGATACGGGTAACGGGTAATTCCTTAAGCGCACTTGTCGTTGGCTCTCCGCACATAAGGATTTTTTGTCACGCGTGACAAAAAAATATCAAACATGTTTAAAAATTGGTTTTTCTGTCACGAATGACAAATATTGTTCAAAGCTCCCCCGCACACAAGGACTTTTTGTCGATCGAAATTGTGACGAATAACAAGTGCGCGCGGGAAGTTCGCGAGTGTGCGCCGTGCTTTAAAATTAACAGGCCGTTAAACAGCCTCGCAAGAGGAAATGGGGAAATTTCTCAATATAGCTTTACTGGTAAGTTGAGTTGAAATATTCAAAATGTACACCGCAGGCTTGGCAACCAGAACTCCATGGCGTTTATTCAAGTAAATACGGTGAACGCATAATCAAACCTCCTCAGTTTTCCATATCCATCGGATTTTTCGAATTGCATTTTTGTTTTTCCTACGAATAAAGCTAAAAGCCAGTAACTTATTGACGCTTTAATTACAATATTCACAACCGCAGCGACGTTAAATTCAGTAAAATCGGATAAAAATTTAAAATTTAGCTTCATTTTCTTGAACAGCAAGCAGCAGCCTGTAGTGTAAAACTGATAAAAATCTGTCCATTGGATCCATTGCGCCGCGCTGAACCCACTTCGGTATTGTCAAACGCGCATGCTCAAATCCAAGCTTTTCCAGTACCCAATCAATATTCACACCTTCCATACGCCTACCTGCCCAGGATAGAAAGCGTACTGTGGGCTCAAGTTTCCAAGCTTTGCTGCGAAATTGACGAATCTTCTTCTTGTGACCAAGATTTGCAGCATTCTCATCTTCTCCTGGAATGCTCGGAGCATCTGGCTCTTCATTTGACGCTGGCGAGCCTGAAATAGAAGTATGGTTGTTACGTTTGGAAACGTCTAGCAGATGGACTACTCCATCAAACTACAACACGCTTTAATCACGATTTACGTCCCAGACTGGAATCTTTGCTGTGCGCGGAGAATATATTCTCCGCGCAATTTCTCAGGGCTTAGATATTATCCGCGCAAAAATTGAAAAACTGAGTGTTATCCGCGCATACAAGTGTATTTGCTGATCTTAATCCGCGCAAAATTATATTTTTTATTTAAGAATAATGGCGAAAGTTTGTAAAATTTTGCGTGTTGCATGCCCCTGCCGCCGTACAACCTTGGGCCCCCCTACTCCCAAAAGAAGCTTCGCGCTTTTAGGCGCTCGACTCGTGGCTCCGCCACTCGTGTTATCCGCGCAAAAAATGGACACAAATATTTCTTCCCCGCGCAATTTGCAAGGATTCCAGTCTGGTTTACGTCTGACTTATAAGAAAGTTGTGAAAAATTCCGACTTTGGGAAAAAAATTTCTGTTGTATTATGGTTCAGAGAATGATCAGGATTCAGCCGTGTTCCATGGGGTCTAGAGTCCCCAAATACGTCGTTATTACTATTACAAGTAATCCATAATGAGACAAAAATTGTCGCTGGTTACGATAAAACGTGATAGTGGAAAACAGTTTTAACCGCTTAAGTTCTCGAATGCACAAATGAAATATTAACTCTTTCATTCTGTTAAATCGACATACCTGTGGTAGCAATTTGCGCCGCTTCGTTCTCTTTCATGTAAGCTTGAATCATTTCATGCAAGAAGAATATCAATCCAACATCCATTGTCACATACAGACTGTCATAGAAATGTGAGTCCAAGCTACACTCGACAATATGGGGACTACTAGGGGTCTGAAGTAGCCATGATTCACCCAGCTTATCTCCAGAAAACGTGTACACTCTGACTGGTTGATCATGATCTGTGATAATCTCAACTTTGAAACTAGGCAGACCAAAGATAGATTCTGATTCGTGCTCATGTTTGTAGCCAGAGCTTACGGATTTGTTGCGTCGCCGAGTAAACACAGTGTTGTTGTCTACGTCAGCTTTCGTCCTCGGAGACAGTGGTTGTGGTGGAGGAGAGATATCACCAGAACTTGATTGAGGAATATTACCCACTGACGATACATATGATAGCCATTCTAGCACAGAACTACCCATTGACGGAGGGTTACGACGACCCCGCTGCACTTTACATATCATTCCCATATGAACTAGGTGGATAACAATGCAATAGATATATTTTAATAACGTGTTTATTTGTAACGCAGTATTCAACCACACCAAGAAGCAGACAGCTACATAATAAAAAACTGACGATGTAATAACTTGATAGAAATATGATGAACTGACCTATGTCCTCTTTATCACTTGACTTTGGTGACGCAGACCTTGTTCCAAGTTGAAGGGATAATTTCTGAATTGAACGAGCACGACGTACTTGGCAACTTTTCTCTATGGACGCAACTTTACTTGAAAAGGACGCACTAGGTTGGCTAATGGAAAATAGTGCCCAAGTTTGAGAGCGAAAATTGAGGCCATGAAAACAAGCAAGCGAAACCTCCCGGCAAGACATCGTCAGGGTCCCACCAACAATGGTTCCTTTCTCAGGGAGGGGTGAAGGCAACACATCCGACTTAAGACCAGATATCTTAGTTAAAACTTTACTCCAATGCTGATATTTCAAGCCTAAAAGATCAAAGGCGAACGGAGAGCATTGCTTTAATATAAGATTTAGGATTACTGTAGCTAGATATAAACAGCGAATAAATTTGAGGAAACGTTTTTGCATATTCCAAGAATTTTCAGATCGTTTATCGTTGTCACCAAGGAATAGACAAGATTTAGATTGCTCAAAATGTAAAGCACTTTACATTAGCAAACCGTACAACCTTTCTATCTCGAAATTAAATAAACTCCAAAAGCAAAGTCTTGTACATTGCTATATTTCAAACGGTACAGCAAAACACACGTACCATCTTTATGCTGCTCACTCTTATCTGCAGGAGGTTTGCTGAGTGGGTTCGATAGAGAAGACACAGCATCGCCATCTAATGGTGGAGGATTATTGACACTTGACAACATTCTTACACTGTTACTTGCTTGTTCAGTGAAGAATGTGGTTATTTTCTTGGCCATCTTGATAAGATCACTTGACGTGGAGCGACTAATCACTAATCCCAAGGTCTTCCAGTGCAGTGTACCGTAGAGGTACACTGCGGCTTTCCCATGCTCTGTCCCACACGTACTCTCTTTGAATAATTCTTCTAAAATACATCAATTGCTTTCTTAGTACAGTTTGCGTGCAATAGTGTCTTGGTATTTCGGCTCACCGAAAACCCAAAACCAAACGAGTAACGCATGTATTCGACATAAATAAATAAAAGCGCAAGCAAAGCACGTCTTTCTCAAAGGTACGTAACTTCAGATCCGTATCTAAAATGAGCATTCTCATTGGCTCACTGCGAAGTTCCTTTCGTACCAGTACGGCCCTCCCACTTTCCCGGCACCAAATGAATAAAGGAGTGAACACAACTTTTAAAAAAATCTACTATAACAATGTTGCAAAACGTGATATTGATATTTTAATACAGGCGAATAGATTTTTTAACTTGTCTTAGCCGTTCAAAATTTTGCTTGAACCCGAATTACAGCTTTAACAAATAAAAAAGGAAAAAAAGAATAACACTTGTAGACTGGAACCGAGGGAAACAGTATAATTAAAACAGCTATCACAAGTGCATGGTGTCGGGAGGCAACATTCGTTATAGACGTGCTACGTTATTTTACCTGAAGACGGAGATTTAAGAAGATTAGTTTTCCAATCATCAGACATCGAGATTCGAAATGACGACACATTTCCCATCAGGATACATGTACCCATGTAGTCAATGCGAGTTTCACAATATCGAAATCTCACGTTACACGAATGGTCTAATTCGGATCCAAGACTTTCGTTGACGCTCACTACAAAAGTACAATCTCTAGAAGTTAAAACTCAGTTCCCATTGAGCTCGATCACCCAGATTAGCCGCCAATTAGCCTTTCTCACCCTATGCGCTCAGTCCTTAAATCTGCCATTTTGGGTGGAAAAACGATTGAATTGGGCAATTATGTTTTATTAACAGGAAAATTGAACCGAATTTCTTATTTTTGGACTAGGAACTGGTCCCCAGTCGCTGCTAATCTTGTTGTTGTTGTTGTTGTTGTTGTTGTTGTTGTTGTTGTTGTTGTTGTTGTTGTTGTTGTTGTTGTTGTTGTTGTTCTTGTTGTTGTTGTTGTTCTTGTTCTTGTTCTTGTTCTTGTTCTTGTCGCTGTCGCTGTCGCTGTCGCTGTCGCTGTCGCTGTTAGGGGGCAACGCTCTTCGAAAAAAGCCTATGGCTTTCTCATTTCTTGCTCAATCGTCGTGAAATTTGGCATAATGATAGAGAACGATATTCTGCACAGGTTGACGGAGTCGGATTTTTGATTTTCGATTTAGGAAATAAGCTACAAGCATTTTTTTACAGTAATTGTGCAATAATTGTTAGACGCAATGAATATTCACAGAAAAGTGCAAGCCATATAATTTAAGCTGTTCCACCGTGGATGCGAAATACAAAAGGCATTATACACTCCCACGTCATAAGCTGTTAATGAGAGTTTTTAGACAAGCCGTGAATTCAACACAGTAGGTTGTACATAACAAGTAGCTAATTTTTATTTGAAAGGGTCGAAGTTTTAAGCCTCATCTACATGAGCGACTAAAATGTTTCAGCTTCTTCGTGACAACTTTTATTTGCTCGTGTAGACGAGCAAAATAGGGAAAGTTTTGAGTGGCAAAATACATTTGCTGAAAAGCTGGAATGCTAGCTTCATGCGACAAGGAAAAGTTGTCATATACGAAAAATTGCTTGTGTAGATTATGCGTCACAGAAAAAATGGTATCGATCGCTACACGGCAGTGGTTTCGTTCGCGCTTGCGCTTTTTGTTTATTTATTTATGCATCATATCGATGTTCCTACTTTTGAACAGAAATCGAGAATTATTTATATGTCATCTACACGGTCAAACATACTTGTCACAGAAAAATTGTCACATATTAAGCTACTTTTTATTTGAAAGAGTCGAAGTTTTATACACACTATGTAGACGCGCAGTATATGTAAACACCCAGTTCCTGGTCCAATAGTACGTTCGTACTTGTGTCCAAACAGTATCTTACAAACTTGTTAGCTGTGAAAACAGATTCATTCCATGCCGTTCAATTTGAAAGCAAAGTGATTTTAGTGCGATCCATGAGTATGCGTTGCTAAAAAGTCAGTCATGGATTATAAGTTGAACTAGATTCTAGTCCTTGCCAGGATACTAACTGGATTTGAAATTCTCTAGAACATGTTTTAGCCTTCTCGGCTGGCATGTGTTAAGTATACAAATGGCCCAATACAACGTCTCGTAACGATAAATTATTCATAGGCGGGATTATACGGACAAAAGTGAGATGCTTCTTCTGCTTGGTGAAAGATGGGTTCTGGAGGATTCTGGAGGATTCTGGAGACTCTTGCTCAGCTGAGCACCAAGATTCAGCACGGACAGGGACTCACGGAGAATCCCATGTGACTCTTTACACTCCGTGAAATCAGCATGCTTACGTGGATGGTGCCTAGAAAATGGGCCCAGAAAATGGTCCATCATGGATCATGCCCATCATCATGGCCCAGAAAATGGCCACAGTTCGCAGTTCTTGTTTTTTTTCCCGTTTGGAGCCTTCACGGAGTCACGGGCGACCTCACTTGCCCCGATGCCTCCGCAGGGCTGGGAGGTCTTCGCCGTGCGCTGCGGAGGTGTTCGGACCCCCGGCGACGGGTGACGGGTTTTGCGGATTGGAGTGATATGGAGGTTTGGCGGATTGATGTTCCTATATCTGAGTGAATCCAGGGTGAATCCCCCGAAGCTGGCGGCCAGATGTTGACTTTGTCCCGGTTGGACAGCGATTTTCTCAGCTGGGTGTGTGTGAAGACTTGGCCAAAGAGGCTAGCAAACCTACCAATGGATCCAGCAAACCAAGCTTCGAAGACCTTCAAGACACTGCCTCACTAAAAGGAAAGGCAGGTCATGTCAATCATCCTCGGGGGCAACTGAAACAGATCCCTTGGAATTCATCCTGGGCCGGAACTAGGCAGCTTCCGGGAACCAGGGGCTTTATAAGGTTTGGCTCTTTTTGTGAGGGAAGACAGACTTCGCATCAACTAG
>JAODVM010324121.1:0-28131 GCA_025400095.1 Phenganax marumi
CCCCCTCTCTACTACCACCCCCCCCTGCTTTGCTGAGCATTTTAAAACTTCGTGTTGTGTTGATGTGTATTTTGTTGTTTTTTTATAATACTAAGAACATGATACTTTACATTTTGCGAAAAATTATCTAAGATTTTATGGATAACTAATTAAGCCCTTCCCCTTCAAATAAGTTCCTCTCTAATTAGCCGTCCTCAAAAGGGTCCGAAAATAATAAGCTCCCCGGGGGGCTTAAAAGAGAGAATTGGTAATGGATTTATATTTGACAACTAGTCCCAGTTTTTTCCGTGATTTTAGATCACCCGCTAAGTAAAACACGAAAGAAATTAGTGCGGTATCGTCGTCTTGATATCACAATAATACTCGCTCATAACTACCTCCTTGATTTTCTATTTAAATACAAGCTTGTTTCAGAAGCATTAAAATATATACGAACGATGTTTATTACTGCATATAAAACACCTCAAAATATATTTGAAAAAAAAACATGACTACCACCTCGTTTTCAACACAAATTTCGGTGTTCTATTTACCAGCAATAAACGCCTTCTTGCTTGTTGTTTTCTACTTCACTCCCTGGGGCCGTTTGTATGAAGCCCGTTTAGCTTAAACGGTGGATAAGCTCAAAATAGAAATCATATTTGTATACTCCTTTTACAGCCAAACTAAAAGTTTTTAAATAAATATAATAGTTTTGTATCTAACTATCGGTTTAGCACATATAATATTGGATTCAATATATATTTACAAGATGCAAGGAAGCGTCTTCAAATTCTGGCTTATCCACCGTTTAAGCTAAACGGGCTTCGTACAACCGGTCCCTGAAGTCTAAACAACAAATATGTGAGAAAAAACTTCATCGCACAAAAACTTACCTGACCATCTGACATATTTTCAACCGAACCATCTGGAGTCGGGCTGGTTTTTCGTCCTGGCCTTGGTGAAGGCATGCCATTTCGATATCGCGATCTTTTTATTGATCCTCTTATATTTTTTGTAACACTGTCTTTCTTAGAAGGAGAATTACTCAACCGTGGCTTGTTACGATTTGGTTCCGTTAATTCACTTGCGGGCGGTAATTGTAAACGGACTATCTTTTCTGGTTGTGGCTTTTTCGCATTTGCCTTGAATGAGAATGTGTTCAAAACAGATGAAGGGTAACGAAGTTTTAAAATTGTTTTCCTGAATGATTCCACTTTCTCTGCACCGACTTCTTCATCAAAACAAAGCTTTAACATCTGTTGTAAAAACAAGTTAATGTTTAGCGAGGCATTATACAGTAAATTCACATACCACGGAGTCATAGTCGAGGTAGTTGTCCCGTGATAATCATCAAGGTAAACAGTTGTTTTGGTTTGACTTCAAAAACTATCAACAATTGTCGGCCATCTTGAAAAAAAACGCTTTAGATGTTTTGGTTAAGAAATTTGTTTGTTTATTTTTCGCAATGGACAGCTATAAATGCTTCTAAGCCAATTCCAGCGGCCTATATCGCCGGAAGTGACGATTGCTATACAACAATGAATTCCAGAGTAGTTTTCAAACATTCTTCCCCTTTACTAAAGGCTAGTTTTAGTGTCTCTCAACCTGAGCTAATAGCTTTACCACAAAGGAAACTTTCCTGTCCGTTCCAATCCGAGGAGAATCTCCCGGAATGGAAACTAGCCTTAACTATTCCTGATCTCAGGTATAGCTGGATTGAATTAATTTTGTTTACCTGAAATGTGACAGAGCGTAATTGAACACATTCTGGCATCCACGAATTCAAATGGGCCAAATACTGCGCAGCTAACTTTTTCTCTCTAACAAGAGACCCAACAGGGAAGCTCCGAGTCACAACCATTTCTGAAGCTGTAAGAAATTTGAAATCGTTAAAGGACATTGGAATTAAGTAAGTACGTAATGGTCTTGTTTTTGGGTTTCATGTGAAATCAATTAGTTAAGTGGTGATTAACTCTAAATCGAGACCAGTGTACTCTAAGGAGACTGGAAAGATAACTTCGCCGTCATTTCAGAAAACCCAAAAATTAAGTAGGAAAATCTATGCACGGACGTTTGAAAGTCCGAACATCGCCGCCATTTTATAAGAAAAGTCCAAAAAGTCCGGAGAAAATCCGAAAATTAAGTGGAAAAATCCATTCACGGACTTTTGAAAGTCCGAAAATCGCATGCATTTTGCTTCAGGTGAAATGTTCCTCTGAGGCGTTGAATAATGTGGTAGAGTGGTACATAAAGTCTATCAACTCAGCCTTGAATTTGTTTTCCCTTGCACATATACTGTTTGTTTTCAACAGGAATTGCCGTCAGTTCAAAGAGCCTTAAAATCTAGAGGAGCCCAATTGGCGTTAAGATTTCCCACTTATATGTAAGCTTATTTCGCCATATTTGAAGCCAAATCGAAGACCACCAGTAAGGTTTGGAACCAAAAAAAATATCGGTAAAGATTTGGCTGACAGGATAAAGATTTCTCCAGTAGACCGTTTCACATTAAAATTGATGGAAACTGGACGTCAAACTATACGCCTTTATAACTTCTGAACCTTACCAAATTCGTCCACAGGAGTTCCTTTAAAGATGATTCTATAATTCGTGAGGAAAACAGCGCCTTCTGCTGGAAACAGACATGGTCCACCATAATGTGAGCTCGTCCCAGTCTCCCGACCATCGGGCAGTAAATAGCAACGTAAACCATTCATTTGCATTTCTTCATATGGCAACATTGCTGGTCGAATTATTTTTGCCTAGAAAAATAACATGTTAATTTTACATCAAAGGACAGTTTGGAAATGGTTAATGGAAGGCATGGTGTAGACTTCTGGCAAACTTCGAGGAAGTTAGGATTTACTTGAAAGTACATAAAGATGCAGAAATCTTTTTCGGGTAGACGAAATCTCAGATAGTACTTAATTGGCATTTCCCAGGATTTAAATCCGCCATTTTTGAGTGACAAAATAATTGGATTAGGTGAATTTTGTGTTCTGAAAAGAAAGTGAAACCAGATTTCTCCTTTTTTAGTAAACCTGAGACTGTTGCTAACTCTGTGAGGAATTTCAGCAAGGGATTTTGAAATTTCGCTGAGAAAATATGAAATGAAAAAATGTAAATTTTCGGCGCGCATTTACGCAGAGAAGTTTCGCTATTTGATCCATATTTTAATCAAATATGAAGGCAGCAAAAGCGTCAAACAATTGTTAAGAAGGATAAAATTCTATATTTTTTCTTTTGATAAAAATGACGGTCAAAAACAATGATTTTGCCACCTAAAAATGGCGGATTCTAAGGCCTGGTCGCATAGGGTGAGAAAGGGCAATTTGAAAAGTTTTTAATGTATGGAGAATGCTTAGTGAACGCACAGCGTGATAGACTAAAGTTTTGACTTAGTGAAAAAAAAAATGAATCACTACACTAGGAAAGAGCGTTTTAAACTTAATAGTGTGGATAAGGATAAAAAAAAATTCGTCAAGAACCGAGAGACTATACCTTGCGAACTGGTGCTAGTTGCTTATGTTCTCTGTAAACTGGTTCCAAAGATTCAGTGTGCATCGTTACTACACCTTTATGGAAAGAAAAAGATGGTTAAACGTTGGAAAGTATCATTGCTTAAAATGAGGCAATGTGGCTGCAGTGAACGATCGCCTTTCAGCGCGGGAGGCACGCGCGAAACGCGCATCGCCTAAGCCATGTCGGGCATCGTCAATACCAGTTGAAGCGAGCGCCTGGATGACAACAATGTCCTTCACAGTTTGACAATTCGTTTAATCTTAGTTGATATGTCCTGTGTTTTGAGAGGATTTCTCCTTGTACTCCAGTTTCTCAAAAAAATCAACAATTCGGTATTCGGGCCCAAAAGAAATTGGCTAATCAGAGACATTTTATGGCCCAAAAACAAGAAAGTCGCTACAGAGAAGGAGAGTTTAAAATCGGAAGAAGAAATTAAACAAATTTAGAAAACTGTCATAGTAATTTTCTTGGAAAATGCGCTGTCCGTTGAGAAGCAAGTTTAATTTAAACACTCGTAAGAAGGAATTCATCTGATTTCAAAACACCTGGAAATTTGGTAAATAATACTCAGCTTCGCCTCGTATTTTCAACCCCTCTCGGTGTTTGCAAATCGGAGGAAGTTCCTCCAACTCGTGTTCGAACCACTAGTTAACAGGTCTTGTTACGTCTAGACCCAACAGAATACGAAAAATAAGACATGGCGCAAAAGTGCAGTTTAGCAGACACCAGGTTAGGTTAGGATGGGAGTGCGACTGCGGGCTCAGCGTTCATAGTCTAATATGTTCTTAGGATGGTCAGCGGTGTAAGGTGTCTGCTAACTGCAGTACGGCACAACACATTGAAATATTGAAGTACTAACTTGGTACTAGGCTGTACATTGACTTGAGATGGTCAGTTGATATTCCAGCAACGGTTCCGACACGATCAACAAATCGAATAACAAATCTTTCTACTTCGTTTATAATGGTGTCGGGTTCTTCGCCATCCAAATGATCACCGCCATCTCCATCACCATACACGCTGGCTAAAGTTTGAAAGCAGACATTATATCGCTTTACTATATGAAGCATACACGTTATAGACATTTCCACCATTGGTAAACTGATAATCTCACATGTGAAGTTATTTATATAAATTATTTATGAAAATTGAAATTATTTATTGAAATTATTTATTCACATGTGAGAATTATCGCTTGTCCACCAATCATCATCAAGCGGGGTTTTTGTTTATGGCGCGAAAAATCTCATCAGTATTCAAGCTTGTATTTATGTTTTAAATTTTGTTTCTCGTCATTTGTAGACACCCTGCTTTTTTCTTTTTCAATATCTTTCAGAATTTTTTAAGTGTGTCATCGGCTAGCTCAGTACTTCACAGTGATACATTGAGAGAAGGGACATTTTCCTTCATTTTGTTTGAAAAGGCTGTTCTTTGTATAATAAACAGTACAATGGCTACATATAGATACTTGGAGATACTAGATTCGTTGTATTTCATACAGAAAACATTAAATATCGCAAGAAGAAACATCGTGAATCCTATAGTTCTGAAACGAACTGTTCAGACAGTTGCTAAGATTAAGATATTAGAAAAGCCAAAAAAAAATTCATCTTAGTACGTGTCGTCTTTTCATAACTAGGTAACTAAACCATTTATCGTGCAGTTAACATGTTTCTTCTTGCGAATATCTAAGTTTGTCACCACGACAAAATATTACTGTTCCGTTACTTATAGAAACATTGTTTTCAATACATTCGTAATGACGGTCGCGTAGTAGAATTTTAAGTTTGCTATTGTTTGGTATTGGACGGAGCATAAAACAAACTAGATTGCAGATATGGGGAGAACAATCACAGGTTTTTCTAACACGAAAGAAGCGGGAAACTAGATTTCTCCAACAGTTTTTGAAACTAATATGACATATGAAAACAAAAGGTGTTCTCTTTTACGAGAAATGTCAGTCAATAAGGTAATGTATCGACATCGTGTATCTAAACATGCTTCAGTTTTACTTAAACGCAAAAAATTATCCAAAACGCAACCCTTCTCGCGAAAACGTTCCCAACACTATTTCCCCCATTGCGCCCGCGATTCGTTCCAGCGATCTAATAATTTTACCTTTACTTCGTGTAACTCGGACTAAGACAGAAACTTCAGCAAATACCTGTACCGGCGTCAGTGACATCTACAGAGCCGTCTGCATTAGATCCAACTTTCGCAACATTGCTTCTACTATCTGATCCAATGCTAGTGTTTGCCAAGGATCCATCCACATTTTTTCCTGCAACAGCTAAGGATTTCAGCAGATGCATTTTCATCAGAAAGGTTAAAATTTAACGGTTTCTTGTGAGCTTTACGGGTAGCTTGATTTTGTATATACAGGGGCTGGTTGTTCGAAAGTAGAGTGGCGCTGTCCATCGGACAAAAAATTTTTAAACGCTCGTAAAATTGGACAAAAATACAGAAACATCCATTTTGTTAACGGTACAAATGTTACAGACATTAATCTGTAAATATCCATCTTTCGAATCGGTCATCCTTCTTTCGAACAACCGGCCCCAAGGGCCAGGGGCCGGTTGTTCGAAAGTTGGATAGCACTATCTATTGGATGGTGAATATTTCAACGTTCATAAAATTGGACAAAGAATGACGAAATTTCCATTTTAGTCATCGATATAAATATTAGAGACTTTAATCTAACGATACAAGTCGAAAGTTTAGCTATGTTACAACGATCAATGGAAAATTGTACGAAGGTTACAAAAAAATCACTATCCAGTGGATAGCGCTATCCACTTTTCGAACAACTGGTCCCAGGTGGATAGCCCTGGAAAACTTTCTAAAATTTTTTATTAATCGTTATAACATAAAATTACGACTGACGTCGATAGACTAAAGCCGTAGATAGATTGAAGCCGTAAATAGATTAAAGCCGTTAACGTAAAGCTTAAAGTCTCTAGAATCTAATCTAATCCACTTACCAGTATTCTCGTAAACGGTATCCACTACACGTCGTCTCTTTGGTTTAACAAGTTGAGAAACATTGAGTGGTATCATGAGGTAAACCATTCGGTTCACAAAATGAATTGCTTGACTGTATACAATACTTTCTTCATTTGAAACGTTAGTATTTTGCACTTCTTCTGAAAATGAATCCCATTTGCACAGCTAGAAACGAAAGGGAATTTTAAATTCACAGTAAAACCGTCCGTCTTGAGGTTCAATAAAAGAACTGAAAAAGCTATCGTATTCAAATAAAGTTTAGTGATCCCAGCGCTGTCAAATTGCAATTCTGGTGCACGTTGTGAACATTTTTATAAAATATTAGCAGAGATATAACCGTTTAAGCTCAAGATAGCGTTTTGGAAAAAGCAGATAGGACAAAAATAACAACGCAAGTAAGTCGTTTTAAATTTCGCGGGGCACAAGACGTTGTAGTCACCTTGGTGGACATTTATCTCTTAATTAATAAGAATTTACTTGACAAAACTAACACGAATTGATTTGTTCTTAAAGCTGCGCACCTTTATCATCTTGCTACTTTCATAAAAACAGGCAATTACCTGAGTTGCGGCGATATCCAAAGCTTCGTTATTCACTCCAAATTCGTGATCAATATTGTCTTGTTGGTAAGTACCAGACTGTGTGATCACAACCAAGTCTTGTTTAGGCATCGGTGGACTAGAAGCAGGTTGCGTTAAGCTTGTCCTGGAAGTGCGAGGCGTCGAAAGGCGATCAAAGACACCCGCATTGCTCACCAATACTAAAAGACAGAGAATAGATCATTTAAGACCATTGAACTAAAAATACATGGAATGCTACCTCTAATACTACTGTCTAATGATCAATTGAAGCCAAATTTGACACCCAGACACGCGTGTTTACTGCTTCGCGATTCTCTCGCGGGGGAACACAAACTTCAAGCCCGTTCTCCACTACGCGAATTTGTTCGCGCGAAGAAGAAATCTGGCAATGTGATTCGCTAGCAAAGTTAGTTGCCGCGAAAATGTCCAAAACGAGCCAGTCACATTGCTAGATTTGTTCTTCGCGCGAACAAATTCGCGTAGTGGAGAACGGGCTTCCCTCCTAATTGTAGCTACGATTTTGCCAAAAAAGAAGGTGTTTTTTGGGCTGTTCATTCATAAATTTAGAGAAAAACTGCATTTATTTTCTTCTTTGTGTTTTTTTTCTTATTTTCTGCTAAAGAATGCTTAGTAGCTTCGTAAAACATGTTTTTCTCGCAAAAGTTTCACTCGTTTTCCGAGAATGTTTCCGTTGCGTGGAAAGACTACGGCCGACCTCGCACTTTTGGCTTAAATTTTTGGCTTCAGGTAGCGTTCCACGTATTTTTAGTTCAATGTTTAAGACACGATTATTTTGGGACCGCGTATACATAAAGCTATACAATATGCATTTGGGGGCACTTGCTTAAAGCGCAATTTTTGCTGCGATTTCTCTCGTGTTGAAGGATGTGATGGGTTGGATAAACGAATGATATGCTTCGTCAAGCAATTTTCCCAATGCACTCGTCAGTCAACCTACTAAATCACATACGCCAAATGGAGGAAAAGAGGCAGCAAAAATTGCCCGAGTAAATGGGTCTGTCCATGAGTGGAAATAGTTGATACAAACATTTTTCTGACAATGGTCTTTTCTTGTTGTTGGAGCCATCGTATAATTTCTTGATATCTGTTTGCACATCACTAAAGAAGGTTTCTTCCCAAAATTGAGCATTCTGCCAGATGGGATGGTCTTGAACACACGTGTAGGCAAATTGCATAACCCCAGGAGCCAAAGTCTACGAAATTTAGACACTTATATTAAAAGCATGTTTGATCTCGAAAAACTCATGCAAAGTTCAACTGCAAGAACTTCAAATGTTATCATTATCAAGGGGCTTTGATGGAGCAGTCGCTACCAGCAGCTCGTTTTTTATCACATATACAACACTGAGCTGCACGTCGTGCTTTCTACGCGACAAAACACTCTTACTGGAATATGAAACGTTACTTTAGAGGCGTTTGGATAGCCTATTTCGACGCTTCGATTTCAACGATACGACCAACGACTGTGTTCATTTTTATACAGTTTTAGCCCTTTCTATCTCGTAAATATACGTAGTTGCAAAGTTTTATTGTCATGCGCATGTGAGCATATTCACAAGGAACGTGCTCAGTATAAAAGAAAATATTATTATTATTATCATTATAAACATTATAAATATAAATATTATATTATAAATATTATAAAATATATAAATATTATAAGTATTATAAATATTATAAATATTATTATTATTACCATTATTATTATTTTTATAAAAACTATAAAAACTATGAAGAAGTTAAGTTTGTAAATTTATCCATCAGCGCATTAGGAGTTTTCAGCCAGTCATTGCAAGGATTTTTTGATAGGCCAAAGGACCTGAACTTTGTAGAAAGTATTAAACAGGGAAGATAATTAATACTTGCATAAGAACATCATATTATATTTTGTTGTAAACGTAACAAGCAGTGGGACGACCCAAAGTTAATGTCGTACTAACTATAACTTTTACTTTGTACATACAACGTCAATTCAAGTAGACACTGATAAACTACCTGCGAAGAGACGTTTGTCATTGTAGTATATGTAAAATCTTCGTTAAAAAAAGTTTTTATTATTATTGGTATTACTTAACAATTAGTCAACGAATTCGAGGTGATTATCGACGAATATTTACCGAGCCGCGCAGCGGCGAGGTAAATATGAAGATAATCACCGAGACTGAGGTGACTAATTGTTTTAGTATAATTTTAGAGTTCAATAAAAATAATGTCCATTTCCGTTCTGAATGTAATTTAACTCAATTTATTACTCTTTTTGCTGTTCGCCAGTGTTTAAGCGTCAAAATAATACATTTCATAGTTAAAGCAATTCACTGCCTTAACTTTTAGATAGTTTTACTCCATATTTTGTTGCTTCTTTTGTTTTTTTTGAGGAATGACATCGTTCTCAATCACTTCAATTTCGTTTTCGGAAAAGTTTGCAAAGCGATTTTGGGTAGCCATTTTCTTAGAGGCAATAGTTACTGCTCTGAGCTGTAACCATTGCCTCAGAGTTACTGCTGAGTCAACCAATCAAAATGCTTTTAAGCTACTTTTGAAAACTAAAATTATACTAAAAGTGCATGGACTTACCCTACAGAATTCTGACGTCAACGGAAGAAGAGCTGACGCTACAGCACCATCGTTTAAACTTGCATCGTCCTAAATATTAAATTATAAATAAATCCTCGGGGTTAAGCCAACACTTCTTACAATAATATAACACCATTACAAGCACATACTACATAATATATGCCGCTTGAAAATCGAGATCAGTTTGAACTATTCATTAACAATTTATACTAAAAGAACACAAAAAAGCTAACGCCAGTGCACATATGTGTTAAAGATTCCCTTAAAATCCAGCCTAGATTCCTACGGTTCAAACAACGACAATGTTTAAAATAACTGCATCAGCGAACAAAACAATGACGTTTTTGTCAAAACTATTTAAGCAATACACTCGTAAATCATGTTTTATTAGTTTTCGAACACTCATCTTCAATTCGTAATATTCACCTTGTGTTTTCCATGCAGTACATCAAATATCGAGCAAAAAGAACAATGTGAACGTTTGCATGATGATTTACAATAAATGGAAGTTTATGTGGAAACACCGTGTATACATATTTATCTAAAGCTTGTGGTTCTTAAGCTCAAAATTGCACTAAAGGCCCATGGGATTTTACGCGTGTTGGACGATGTGATAGAGTGGATAACTGGCGAATATACTTGGTCAAACAATTCTGCTAATGCACTCGCCAGTCAAACTACTCGATCACATACGCTAAGAGAAGACGTGAAAAATCGCAGCAAAAGTCGCTCGTGTAAACGGGCCTTAAAGACAGCCTGAGCATCCGGACTGAAAGTTTGCACACATAAATTTACGCGGCATTTTCAAGACTTCTTACATTTAAATGACACGTACCTGTAAAGCGCAGTTCATGAGTGTAATGACGAGGTTAAATTGATCATGCTCCAGTACAGCTCTATGTTGTTCTGAACGCGCAGCGAGTTCCTGGCATAACGCCAATTGCGCTCCTCTCGATTTTAAGGCTCTTTGAACTGACGGCAATGCCTGTTGCAAAAGAACAGTATGTGCATGCATGGTAAAAACAAACTCGAGGCCGAGTTGATACCCCGTATGTATATACCATTCTACCACATTATTCAACACTTCCGAGGGGAATTTCACTGCAAGCAAAATGCATGGGATTTTCGGACTTTTAAATATCCGTGCAAGCAAAGTCAGAAATTCTCGTAAAATTTGTTTGGAATTAAATACATGCACCTCGGCGAATGATGCCCGTGTAAAGACGATTTTCCACTACGCAAGTTTGTTCGAGCAAAAATTACATCTAGCGACATGATTGGCTTGCTTTGGACGTTTTCGCGGGGAATTATTTTGCTAGCCAATCATGTTTGCTAGATTTACCCATTTTTCGCTCGAAACTTTCCGTCTAGTAGAAAACTGGCCTCAATGAGCCTCTAACCTTACACAGTGCAAAAATAGTATGCATTGCATAGAAAATCCTACCTTTCTTGCCTCTGATATCTTGTTTTCAAAAATATAAGCAACACAATCGTGAAGTACTTCCAACTTGCGAATATTAATGTAATGCTTGGTTTGATAACTAAACACTCCTGTGCCGTACGGGACTTTGTCAAACGATAACTGAGGAGTTGTACTAGCGGACTTTTCAGCGTCGTTTAACAAGTGTTTTTCTATAGCGGCTGAATCGAGAATAGGAAATGTAGATGGTGGTTCTTCTCGTATACTTCGCACTATATTAGGAATATCGTCTTCCCTATTAGATTCCTAAAACATACATAAATAAATAGATGAATAAATAAATAAAAAATGCATGAATAAATTTACGTGGTGTTTCCACAAAACCTTGTATTAAGGCGGTTTTCCACAACGTGAATTTGTTCGAGCGAAAAATGCTTGCTTTGGACTTTTTCGCGGGGAATTATTTTGCTGGCCAATCACGTTTGCCAGATTTATTTTTCGCTCGAAAAATTCCGCTGAGTGGAAAACAGGCTTTAGATAGATTCCTAAAGACAGTAGATATGGATTTGAATGAACACACGCCAAAACGGCAGTTTGGACCAGGCTTAAGAAGTTGCATAAAAGTCATAACTTACGTTATCATACAATCGCTTGGCAATTTGCTGAATATTAGACACAATATCTGCATCCAGTCCCATTTCACTTTGCAAAGTTTCATCTATGCTCGCTACCAACTAAATCGAAAAGTAATCATTAGCAAATATTAGGATGTAATTAAAGTACACCAGATAACTCCTTTGTCCATGTAGAGGCAGATCTCGTGATTCGTGTACCACACACGTGTACAGAATACCACATTCATATACATTCATTAGAACACTGCATACACATGTATAGGTCATAGTTGTTTTTGTACACGCGAGGACTATGAGAATAGCGAGATTTCCGCTTACCACGCAAATTACCTAACAAGTACAAATGACACAACTATTTGTCTTGCTTAATGTGAAAGAGCATGAAAAAGTATTTGGCTGTTTAATGTTTTGTGCTATCTTCTATAGTTTCAAAATAATAACAATCTGAAAATGTGGAAATCGTGCAACTACAAATACGGGATAAACATGAAGTATTCCCACCATCTCCTCTAATTTACAACTATAAACACAATTATATCACAGATTAGACTACACAGATATCCGATTAGGCTTGAAGGCTATGATCTTGGCGTACGTCATTTTGTTTTCGCTATTTCCTAGCAAATGCTCTAAACAGAGACCGTCACCCCCGGGCGCCATCTTGAAAATCCTGTGTTCGGGGGGAGGTGAATGCCTTTCTTTCGGGCACTTGCTAGAAATAAGGCGGCCATGAAAACCGACTTACGCGATTTTGGGGGAGTCGAATACTGGTATAATTTTTGAATCTGTGTTCATATTCCTTACCTGGTCAAAGATATCGCAAGTTCTATGAGGAGGTCCACGCTCAGTAATAAACTGATTAAAACTGATGCTGTCTAAAACCTGGCAAAAAGGACAAAAAGTTTCAAGACAAACGCACACATATGCAATTCTAATTGAAAGCTGCTTTCTAGTAGCGCGTTTTGGACAAGTACGCAAACAAAATGCTTCGAAGTTTCATAAAACATACGAACAAATAGCCACATAATTATTTCATATTCAATATTCCAGACAATTCTTTTTGCGGTTGTTTATAAAAAAAGGTTTATTACAATTTAAACTTTCACGTGTGTGAACGGGCGAGTTGAAAATGCGGGACTGAAAAGAAGCCTTGATGGCCTCATCAACCCAAAGGAGAGACAATGCTTTAACACCCCACATTAATAGTCAACAATACTCACGGCTTACCTCGAGTGTGCTGTTTGCATGCTTTTTGTTTGTCAGTTTGCTTGTCTTTTGTCGCGTCTGTTTGATTCTCAGTGAACTTAATGACTACTCTGTTTGTTCGTTTCGTTATTTGTTTGTTCACCCCGTTTGCTTGTTATTATGTGTGTTGATGTCGCCGTTTGTTTTTATTGCCGGTGATTTTCTGTTTGTCAATTTGTTTGTTTGTGTTCTGCTTGTTTGTTTTTCCCCACATTGTCTGGCGGAGGTATGCAGCCGTTAAGCGCTTCAGTAGGACAAACCTTGTTAAAAAAATCATCCCCAAACATCCCTCTTTTCTCCATGAAAGTTCCCTACACGAACAGAAGAAAAAGCGTATTTAACAAGCGCTTTATACTAGACTCGTAAGGCGGTTTTCCACAACGCGAATTTATTGGAGCGAAAAATAAATCTAGGGATATGATTGGCTTGCTTTCGACTTTTTCGAGGGGAATTATTTTGCTTGCCAATCACGTTGCTAGATTTATTTTTCGTTCGAAAAATTCCGCCTTAGGCCTGTTTTCCACTAGGTGGAATTTTTCGAGCGAAAAGTAAATCTAGCAAACGTGATTGGCTCGTAAAATAATTTCCCGCGAAAAAGTCGAAAGCAAGCCAGTCATTTTGCTAGATTTATTTTTCGCTCGAACAAATTCGCGTAGTGGAAAACCGCCTTTACTAGAGTCTATATTAGCGCTTAGACTCTTACGGAAAAGCTGCTTGGTAATAAAGTCATGTGAACAGAACTGTATAGCTATAAGACCCTGCATTTTATTGTACTTTATTCTTTCTGATGAAGACTTTGCAGTAAAATCGAAACATCACAAAATCACTCTTGTCTTGCTTTTAGGCCTGTTTTCCACTAGGCGGAATTTTTCGAGCGAAAGGTAAATTTAGCAAACGTGATTGGCTCGCAAAATAATTCACCGCGAAAAAGTCGAAAGCAAGCCAGTCATGTCGCTAGATTTATTTTTCGCTCGAACCTTAACCCATATCTTGAGTTTTAAGATGCTAATTCTCAGATTTTGTCTTCTCTTGTATAACAATACCTTGTGAAAAGTGATCACTGGTTTTGGATGAACACGAATAACCTTCAAACAAGATCGGTATCCTGAAAATATTTGAGCAAACAGGCGCATGAAAATCGCACGGATTTCTTTATCCTAAAAGTGAGAAGAAAAACATTTTACAAAAGTTGTTAGAACATCCTCCCGTTAAAATACAAAAAAGCGAAATTTGTTACGATAATCCTTCAATGAAAAAACAAAAAAATGTAAAATTTGTCACGATGCCCTAAGGACAAATCCCGCAACAAAGTGATATTAATGTAAAATAACACTTATTCCGAATAAAGATGACATTGAACACTTGTAATACACCAATTCGACAAATTGGTCCGTGAAGTCTTGAAATGAGTTTGGGGGTGAAAATTATTAATACAAAACTTGTATAAAATTTTTTTATCGCAAAAATTTTTTGCTAAGCGTAAATATAGAGTCAATGAAGATACAAGGAAAACAATTTGTACCAAGAAAAAAAATACCTAGACAGTTTTGGTATCTATAATTTTCACCCCCAAACTCATCTCCAGTCCACACGGACTGGTTCGTCGAAGTGGTGTATTGTTTGTATACGCAATTTATCAACGTTATCTTGTAAAATTTAACTACTTACTGCTGAATATGAATCAAACAGGTTCGAAATAAACAGTTTTTCATTAACATAATGACATCTTTACTCGGAATAAGTGTTATTTTATTCATGCTGAAACTATCAGCTGGTAATGGTTTCTTATATTAATATCCGTTAGGCAAATCCATATCTCTCAAAACTAAATTTGTCACTGTATCCTGAAGACAAATTCTTTGTAAAGTAAAAGTTTGTTGCAGTGTCCGATCAGCATGACTGGGGCTGGTTGTTCGTACGCCGTTTAGCTTAGACGGCGGATAAGTCAGAATTCAAAAACACTCCAACACATTTTCTAAAAGTTTTAAAGCAAATTCTATGCAATTAATGTATAGGTAAATACATAATAATAGTATTTTGTTAAGAAAAACTTTCAATTTCGTTGTTCAAGGAATACATAAATATGATTTCTATTTTGAACTTATCCACCGTTTAAGCTAAACGTGCTTCGAACAACCGAGTATGTACATCCAATCTTTATCGTAGACACTTACTTGGAGATTTAAAGGTGATGGGTTTACAAGCGGTGGAAAAGTGAGATCAGACACAACCAAGTATGGATTAAGAACCTATACACAAAAAAAGCTAACTATGAAACGAATTCAAAACGCTTAATCCGCCACGATAAATAGTGATTATTGATCGCCGGCTACATATATGATTATTTACAGAATGGACTGCATAAAATGTTAGAATGCAAAAGTCTAGTTGAGAGTGATATAAACTATAATTAGACCAGAACAGTTGCGAAAACTACAACTATAGAAGGATCATTCACATAGATACATGAAAAATCTAAACTGTCGTAGCCGGGAATTGAACCCGGGTCTCCCGATCGGCGGACCGGTATTCTGACCACTGAGCTAATGAGACACACGGTTGAGACCGGTTGGGGCTGTCTGAAGTTTTCCTGCATGTATATGATTGTTGTTGAACTAAAATTCTCTCTTCCTTTGAACTATAAAAGTCATCGTAAGTTGAGGCATGAGCTCACGATGTCTACCAAGTAGACATACTGTATACAACCTACAGATCTCTACAAGAACAGTTACAAGAAATGCAAGCGCATGCACTCAGGCACGAATCGATTCCGAGGTCAAATAAACTTGCGTAGAGGGAATCTAGCAGAGCGGTAGCTATCCACTGTCTCGTTTATCATATGCGCACGTACAAAAAAATTAATATTGTTATAAAAATCGGTTTATCAACAACCACGAAATGGAATGTTTAGAATTTAGCGTTTTAAACGAATACGCGTCATTCTGTTAAAGTATTTCTAACAAATGCAAATTTTCGAAAGAATTTAAACATTGTAGCTTCGTGCGTGGAAAAACGCACTTTTCCGTTTTTCAAACGAACGTGCACGCATGTAAAAGTCTAAATTCTTCAAAATTTTACAGTTTTTAAAAATACACCAACAAACATACACGTTATTAGCTAGGATTAAAAGTTCTAACCAATATTTCTTTTTGAAGATTAGTTCTATTCGAGTTTAAACTTTTACGCGCGTGTACGTTAGAGTGCAAAAACACATAAGTGTAATGAAGCCTTAAGTACAGCATAATTTTAGTTATAATGTTGAACTTACTAAAGTCAGAGCATGTCTTGTTCTGGATAAATATGGTTCAGGAAGACAGCATAGATTGACAGATTCCGGAATAATAACATGTCCGCCGTCCAGATCAACAAAAATCACATCATTCTACAAAGCAAATGTGACTAAAATCATATATTAAGGCCCATTTACACTGGCGGTTTTCACTTGCGAAGTTTCTCCTCCTAGCGTATGTAAATGAGCAGCGTAACGGACAAGTATAATGACAACATTTTTTGATCAGTATATTCGCCATTTGTGTACTCTATCACATCCTTCAAGGCGAGAAAAATCGCAGTGGAAACGAAAATCGCCACTGTAAACGGGCTTTAAAGTGTCATATCAAAGTTAAGGATTGTTCGTTTTGAAAATACTTCTGCTTGCAAGCTACCATTAGGCTTGCGATTTTTTTCACGAACTTTTACGTTTCACAAGAAAATCACGCATCTTTTAACAGAATTCAGCTCGTGACTCTGATGTTCGCCGACACGTAACAGGCATCTGCTAGAAAGTACGTGTTTTGCTTACCAAACGTAGATGTCTTGACACATGAAAAAAACCAGTGCATGCCAAGACCCCATTCACACAATACCGGATTTGCATGGTCACGGCATCGACTGTAGTCACTTTACGCGTATATTTGTTCGAGCAGTTTTACTAAGGATTAGTTGTCATTAAGTTTTGCAACAGTGTCATAAATTTATGAGCCAAAGTCGTCTCGAAACTGCTTAGTGTGATGCCGTGATCATGCGAATCAGGTACCGTGTAAACGCGAGGTAGCTTGCAAACAGCAGACTTTGAGTCATAAAATCGGTGAAAATGTTCAGCCGAAAACTTACCACTTCTGGCATGTTGTCCTTATAACTTGTATGAACTCCCATTATAAAAGGCGTAGGAGCATTGATGAAGTCTAGCAAAGCTGATGGCAAGATTGGTATATACACATAACTAAATAAACATACGAGGTTATATCAATAAATATACAGCTCTAAAATTTAGGAACAATGATAATCATTACTCTAACACAATACACTGTTGCATAAAATATTTAAACATTCGCATAAAGATTCAAGCGAAATATAAAGCCCGTTTTCCAGCAGGCGGAATTTTCCGTGCGGAAAATAAAACGACCAAGCTGATTGGCTAGCAATATATGTTTCACAGCAAAGCGAACCAATCACGTTGCTAGATTTACTTTCCGCTCGGAAATTTCGCCTAGTGGAAAACGAACTTAAGTAAGCTGACAAGAGACCTATTTCGTCTTGGGTTCAACAGGGCATAATTGGTCGCTCTGAATGCTATCTTCCATTTCAAATATATCAGAGAGAAGTTAACAAGCAATACAACGGACAATTTCAAATGACTTCTAAATGAGTTCTACTTTACGTAATTGAAAAGACTATTTTTTTGGTTATTTTAGTTTACACCGTATTCTCTCCATTTAGCACGCAACTAAAATAACCCCCCCCCCTTTCTAATAAGCCTCCCCCCTCAAAAGGGTTTGAACATAATAAGCCCCCGGGGAGCTTAATACAGAGAATACGGTAAATGATAAAGCAAAAGGGAAGAACAGATTAATAGCTTTAAAGTTGACCGTTTGGCGGACTGGGAATGACTGCCAAGAATGGCTGGGGATCGGTTGTGCGAAAGATGGATAGCGCAATCTATTGGCCGGATAGTGGTTTTTTCAAACTTCGTAAAATTGGACAAAAAGCGACGAAACATTCGTACTGTCCAACGGAAGAAACATGGCGGTCTCTAATCTATGAATATCAATGCTAATCTTGTATACGAATGTTTTTAAAAATTCACTATCCAGTGGATAGCGCAACTCATCTTTTGTACAAGCGGCCCATGAAGATGACCTTTTACGCTCTAACTACAGCTAAGTGAAAAACCCAATTCATGTACAGTGACATTAATTACAGTAATTTTAATTAATAGCTTATGTTTTACTCACACATCAGGCCTCTCATGAAAATCGGCCAACTATCGGTTGTTGAAGCTAGCGTGATGAAATAAAGGGTGTACGTACGTATGTATGTAAACCTACCTGAACTTCAATGGATACAAAATCGCCAAAAGACCAAGTGATGCACTCGTGAGTAACGAGTAACTGCTAGAAAACAACATCACCTTGTTCTCCGTGACTAATGCGCAAAACAACGAAAGAACATTGTGCATGCCTAGAATAAAAAATATGCAAACACCTTGTTAAGGTGGTTTCAGTGAAAAGTGAGCTGAAATCGACAGTAAAACAACAACGATAGAACAAGATAAAACAAAACCTGTAATTCTAAGACGTTTCTAGGGTAAACATCATTGACATATATATATACATCTGGACTGCTTTCTCCTACGCTTTTTGACTTGAGGCTTGCGTGGTCAATTGAAAGCCACGAAGGCTGACGAATATGAGAGTATTGTGACATCGCAGACTCTTCAAATAAAGTCAGCAATACAGGTCAGCAGCCGACTTCATAAGTAAACACTCTCATAATTTCGGCCATCTTGGAACACGCTTTTTGACGCCAAGCAAGCAGTCCAGATGTATATATGTCAGTGGTAAACATATTACTTATTGTACATATTGTGGAAATGCTATTTTAATAGCATTTTAATGAATCCTATTTTAACGATTTAAAAATCGTTATTTTTATTACATGGACACAAAACCGTAAAATTAAATGGTGCAATTTTGCCAAAGCCACAAACAGGTCAGGTTTGAATGGGGCCCTATAGCTCAACGCAAGTATTTTGCCTCTTTAAAACTAGGGCCCGTTGTTCGAAAGATGGATAGCGCTATCCATTGGATAGTGAATTTTTCGACGTTCATAAAATCAGACAAAACATTCTGAAACTTCTGCAGTGTTCAAAGATAAAAATATTAGAGGCTTCAATTTATCGTTATCAGTCCTAAGTTTATGTTATAGCGATCGATAGAAAATTTTACAAAGGATACAAAACATCACTATCCAATGAAAAGCACTATCCACAGTTCGAACAGCCGGCTCCTGAGCTCTATATAAACAAGCTCAAACTTATATAAGCATCAGTTTGAGGATAAAACACGTATATTTATTATTGTGAAAGCGGCTTTCGGTTCCGTTGCACTGATGAAGGTCCGGGTTAACGGACCGAAAGCTATGCAATAATAAATATACGTAGTGCATCCTCAACTGATGCTTATATTGTTGTTTGCCCTATGCAAACTTATAAAAATCTTAAGCTCTAACCTACCAAGCAGTCGAAAAACATTGGCTACAGATTT
Source organism: Phenganax marumi (assembly GCA_025400095.1). Classification (NCBI taxonomy): domain Eukaryota; kingdom Metazoa; phylum Cnidaria; class Anthozoa; order Malacalcyonacea; family Clavulariidae; genus Phenganax; species Phenganax marumi. Next base: position 19,526 of record JAODVM010324121.1, read on the forward strand.
TCCTGTCATTGGAACTTCATCCCACAGGGGGGGATGGAGGGTCTTTTTGTCACCCTTGCCAATAGAAAACGTAATAGCATCTGATCCAACTGAGGGAACTTGGACAAAGCCAAGAATTGAACCAATAATTCTCTCAAGTTGTGCACCTTCCTCGTTTAACCATGATGTATATATTGCTGCAAGACAGCTCTACAGCAAAGAAAAGCTTAGGTAAGTGACAAGATATTTTTATAGTCTGCAGAAAGCACCTATGTATATCAGAGTAGGAATTGCACATATTTATAATATTTGAAATAGTTAGAGAGGGCTTGAAAACTATTTTCAGTTTAAAATTTTCATTGCAGTAGATTAACAGGCCGTCAGATTTACTGAAAATGAAATAAAGATGAGAATTTTTGAGGCGAACAACAAAAGAAAACCTTATAACAATTCTCAACTTTATGCTCTTTTTTATTACTTCGACAGCCTTTAAATTTACAAAGCGACAAGTGACTATATCAAAGTAGAGATTGCATATATTTATGAGATTTAAAATAGTTATCGTCAATTTCAAGACACTTTTCCTTAAAATGTTGAAAAGTTTGTTCTAAAGTTCGCAAGTTAATTGCGAAGTTCAAATGTTCATAGTGAGATTCAGAAACTGGTTTGTTAAGTAAGCATTTGATTGGTTACTCATGCTTCAGTAGCCAATCAGAGGCTTAGCTTACAAACTTGTTTCTGAATGTCACCATGAACTTTTGAACTTCGCAAACAAACTTGTGAACTTCAGAACAAACGTCCCCAAATTTTAGTAAAATGTGATTTTAAATTGATGATGAAAAGAATCAGCAAACTATTTTCATTTAAAAAAATTTTGCTACCATAGCTAAACAGGTCATCAGAGTTACTAGAAATGAAATAAATGTGAGAATTTTTGAGTAGGAAAACAAAAGAATTTAACTTATTCACAATTCTCATGTTCATGTTCTTTGCGATAACTTTCACTGCCTTTCTATTTATATAGATGAAATTTTTTACATAAAAATACAATGCAAGTCTTTTTTTAAATGGCACAAGTACTACAAAATATGAACAATGCCTGGCCTTGATATAGTAGATTGAACGGTCTGATCTTACAACATAAAATTCAACAGATGTACCTTCAATATGTCAAAGTAGGTAAATCTTGAGACAAGACAAAGAGATTTTGGTACAAATGCTTCCATTCGAACATCCTGCTTCAAATTATCCTGCGAACCAGTAATATTAATCTTTGCCATATCACCCATTAGGTTCACAGCACTCTCTTCTCCTTTTTTGACAATTGTGACCGGCTCAAAGAATGATAAGCAAGCAACATAGCTGCGATTGCCAACCATATCTGTGAGTACAGATACATAGAAGGTCGATGGTTTGTTGTAATATAACAATTCCCAACCAGCAGGCTGACAGAACTAGATAAAAAATAAAATAAACCACGATTAAAAAAATAATTTTAAACTGAGAATCTAAAAGCTAGTTAGACCATGGTCTACAAACACAAAATATCAATGATGATTTTATCCAAAAACTAGTCGTGGTTGATGATATAACATATATATATTTGCATTCTTGTAATGCTGAAAAAGATAAAAAACACTTTCTTGATGTTTTGAGCAATGCATTTTTTCAGAAGGTGAAATCAATGTCTTCTGATTAAGGCATTCTTCTTAAAACATTGAGAAAGCTATCTAATATCAGGTAGTCAGAAGTTCTGCCAAACATAGCTTCAAATCGTGATTAACCCAGGGCTAATATTATCCGTTTTTAGACCTGGACTTGCACATTTTTGTTGAATTTAGTCAAAAAAGACTTTGCTTCTTCAGAATCATGTTCAAACAATGTGTAAAGCAATAGCTTAAGTTTAAAATGTTATCCAAAGTCAGTCAGCCTTTGGGAAGATGCACAATTCTTCAGAAAGAAGCTGTTCTACATTTAATTTCAAATAACTAAAAATATACTGTTAGTTTTATATGACTGTAAGCATTATAAAATATTTGCTGTATAAGCCATAGAGTAGTGATATGCCTTAACGTGTCTGCTTGTCTTTACAAATCTGTCTAGCAGCAGACAATTTCTTTTATAAAGTTAAGACTCTTGGTAATCACTTGCAGTTGGTTACTTAAGTCTTGAATGACTTTGAGGACAGGACAAAAGTACATAGTAATTACTTCATGTCATATTTCAAAAGGCAATATGATCTGGCCAATGCAGTATACCTAAAGTTCACTTTGCATGCCAGACAATAAAGAACCAAGGTGAAAACTCTTGCATTTACACCAATAAGATAATCATCTCTGAGTACATGGATTAAACTTGTCTGACATTACATATGTAGATAGATGGAATGGATAGATTAATGGTTTACATATAGTTACTTGGCGAACTGAATTGCACAACTATTCGCAATATTTTTTCCTAACATGCACAGCAATATACATCACCATAAACTGTTCCCATTATATACTAAATTTTGATTTACACAAAAAGAAAAAATTAATTTACGCAGCTTAAAAGAACGTTTTAATCGTAGTAAAATTGCAAAACTTGGTCGCGAAAGGTTGTAAAATGCCGGTAAAATACCCTGCAAAGTTTGCAATTTTAGTATATTTTTCTTCTATTACATGTGGAAAGTGTTACCATATTTGAGCCAAAAATGAGCCAAAAATTTCATTTACTAGTCAGATTTGACCAATTCAGTTACTGCATGCCCCTAGCATTTCCATATTTTATTTTACTCTGCCCTTTTCCAAATAATTCTATTCATTGACAGGCAGCATTACGAACATCGGATAGAACTATCGAGTGGAAAGTGAAGTTTTCAACCTGCAAAATCTTTTATCATAAAATCCTAAAAGGTTTGTTTAGTTTTCAATGGGAACATGTATACATTGTTTCCTTTCAATTCCAGAATGAAACATACTCTCAATTTGTAGTCATCTTTCATAATTCAAGCCTTTAATCAAGCTTTTGATTCTTCTTGGGGTTATAGTCTTGAAGGCAGCCAAATTTTTTTGAAACAATAGATTTCATGAAAGAATGATGTTCCAATTAATTATTCCATACAGATAATTATTAATATATAATGAATTTGTATAAACCAGTTTACACCAAACAACATTTTAGCCTTATAGCAAAAAGGAAAATGATCCAACAAAAAATGTATTCTCGATCTACTACCCCAAAAAACTTAGTTACACTCAAAATTTGAAACACACATTCTTACAATAGTTCAAAATTTTGAGGGGCAGTCAATCTATGAAATTTCTACAGAAAAATTCTAATCTATATCTATACATATATTTACCATTTCAAGGCCCTCGGGAAAACTGACATCTTTCCTGTCTTCAGAAGGAAAACGCTGCAGAACTGCGCCCTTCAATTCCTGCTTGTCAACTGGAAGGTCACAAAAGTCAAATAAATATCAACAAATACGACTGCATCTTTATGTCAAAGAAACTCAGCGTTTGCTAACTTTAAAATGATAGAAGCCACAAAAAATTCGAATTAGGTATACTTACTTGTCGAGCTTGCTGTGGGAACGCCGATAACGGCAAAATAATCGGCCAAACGAGACATAATGAAGCCCTACCCATCACCTTTGATCGCCGCCATGTTGTCAATTTTTACACATTCATTTACAGTCATGCGCAGTACATGCAACTCTGTGACAGCTCTGGGCAACTCTGATTCCATCCTGCGAACAGGTGACAGTTGGTCACTGACCTGCCGCTCACGAAGTGACCTGCCTCTAACTGAACTGAAACGCGAACTCCTGGATAAGAGCAGGAAACGAGAGAGCCAATCATCCTTCCTTCCAGCCAGCGTGCTGAATTGTGAAGGACGCATCTAGTAACAGTGCTCTCACTTTTAAGGAATTATCCTTAAAAACAGGAATTTTGAAGAGTTTTAAGGATTCTTTTAAGGAGTTTAGATTTTTGAGGAATTTTCTAAGGAATTTCTGAAATATTTCATCCTGGACTACTAGCGTTAAGACAGTTAAGACAAGTAGATAACCACACGACGCAAACGAGCTTTAAACTTGACAGTAGCAACATTTTACGCACATAACTACACAATTATACGATATATTTCGTATGTTTTGCATTGCTCCAAAACCTGACATGAGATCATGGACACTGCATTCATTAATTGTTCTAAGTATTTCGTTTGATTGTCATGTTTACTTTTTATTTTTCACTTTCTTTGTCCTAAACCCATTCTTACATTGTTTCCCACATTAGAGTAACCGTATCTGCATGTAACAGTAAATTACGATGTTTTAGCATTAATTGCACTCCTTAGTTTAGTCAGTTATTGTCTTATCGTGTCCGTGTACAGTTGTCTGCTAGTTTGGTAAGAGAGTGTTGGGAATTCCTACTTCTTCGCCCCAACTCAGCAACGACAGTCTTCATTTGTCATAAACAGTGTTTTGTTAAATTGTGATTTAAATAAGAAGTTAAAACAGTCGAGGTCTTGTTTATTTCGTGGCACAACTGTCACTTAAGTTGGTGGTAGAACAAGATCCCGAGAACATTGCTAGGTCATTGCGTATAACAAAGCAAATCCCCAGCAAAACCCTAGCAACAGTGTGTTATAACTCATAATTGCACATGTGGCTGTCTTCCCATTAAAATTCTTGGAAGTTAAACCTAAGTAGGTGCTGCTTCCTCTAGAATATGTAGCAAATGCTTAAAAACCATATTGAACGAAAGAGAGTTCTGTTTGAATAAACAATTGGCTAAGCTTGCTGTCCAAAACACACCTATTCAATATGTGAACAGCAAAATAGGAGAAAAAACACTTTTTGAGACTTTGTGACCAGACGTAGTAGTAATGTCACCAATTTAAAGAGTTTTAAGGAAATCTAAGGAATATTCAAACTTTTTGTAAGGAACTCGAAAATATGATTGTGAGAGCACTGTCTAGTAAGGTACACGGTTCAGTTCAGACCGCAGATCAGAGCGTCGCGCAAGTTGCTAATGACGCTCGATTTTAAGCCGGTTTTCCACGAGGCGGAAGATCGATGGAGTAATCAGAAGAAATCACTTAATAATTGCGTTAGTAGAAATAAACAGTACTGTCTAGGTTCGCTTGGGACATTAAAGATCGCGGAAAACATTTCTACATTAAATGGTAAATGGTTAAACGCGTTCTCGCTTACTCAGTCGGAGGAAAATTGTGCAAGCTGTGTCTGGAAGAAAAACTATTGCTTTTGCAGTCGAAAAGCTAGCAAATGCTGAACAAGCAAACGGAGCTAAGTAGTATAAGCCTCCATACAGGACAGGGAAGTGACGTCGTAATGTGTGCGCACTGTGCACACCGTGCGCACTAGAAGGCGTGCGCTCTAGGAAACGTGATTAACGTGACCAAGGTCGCCAAAGACAGGCTAAAATCGCCAATCATACCCAAATAGAAAACACAGAGGCTTGCAGGCAATAGTTCTTGCCATTAAACTGTCTTGCGGGACGTTAGGACTTTCCAAAATGTGTCCTGTGGCAAAGTCCCTGCGTCTCGTAGGCGCTGCAGATACGCGATTTGGTGACTAGGCATCAATCAATCAATCAATCAATCAATCTGTTTAATTAAAACCACATTGCAGTTAAAAACTGAATTACATGGAGTGCTATAACTATCTAAATATAGGACTAATTAAGTTAAAATTATATATAATTGATATATTGAAGGATATATACGTATACTTATATGTAAATGTAAAATTATGATTACATGAATAACCTCGTACGGTATAATAATAGTAATAATATTTTATAGTAACAAAGTTTTTGAAACGTTCGCACATTGTGTATGGTAAGGTCTGATTGGCATTCGACGATTCGTTCCGCAAGTTATAATCGTGGTTGCAGGTCTTCGGACGAATTTCCATAAATTTAGTTGAAGGGTTTGCAGCTGAGTTTTCACGTCGCAAGGATTCAGCAAATTTCCTACAAGACGTGTCTCTTCGAGTACTTAGCCGTTGGAGATCGGAGATTTCCAAGGCCTCGTCGTAGGACAAATCTGGGTATACTATCCATAAGGCTCTTTTTTGTACTGACTCAGGGAGGTCTGACAAGGTTTTGGGTATTGACGACCAAACTGGAGACGCATACTCAATCCTAGATCTAATGAATGAGCAGTAGATTTGAATGTCTCACGACTGGAAACCAGCCCTCCTCAATAAATGCAAGGCATACAGACGGGAGTTTGCTTTCTTCAAAAGTTTATCAACGTGAACGTTCCACATCAAGTCATATGATAGCCATACACCAAGTTTAAAACAGGACACGGTCTCGACCGGGGTATCGTAAACAGCAATTTGTTGGTTCGTGTCTGATGCACCATATTTAAGAAAGTTGATGGACATCTCTTTGCACTTCTTAGGATTTAATTTCATTCGTCGAACATTAGCGAAATCCAAAATATCATTAACCACTATTGGCAGTATACTTGGTGAATATCTTGATACAATCTCAAGAGCAGAGGTGTCATCGACAAATTTAATTCTGCCCGGCCAATCTTTAAGCAACGAGTTAACGAGCACAGCAAACAATAACGGACCTAATTTTGTACCTTGGGGCAAACCGCCATTCGTTTTCCTCCAGGATGAATTTGAATTTCCAACCCTCACACATTGTGAAATGTCATAAGTGACGTCAGAGCATGAAATAGTCATACGGGACGTCAGGACTTTTTAAAACGCGCCCCTGAGTCCCGATTACTTAATTGTGTGCATCTGGGGCCGGTTGTATAAAAACGTAGTTAAAGTTAACTATAGTTAAGTACGGACATCAACCAACCAGAATCGCGTATTCAAGATTTAACTACATTTTAACTACAAAATCGTAGTTAAAACGTAGTTAAAAGTTTTATACAACCGGCCCCAGGAGTATAAGAGGTTTTAATCCTTTAATATTTCAAAGCTGATGTCATCTTCTGTGAACATAACAGAAACTACTGCCTGTCGAAATATCACTGCTTTTCTCTCTTTAGTTCTGGAAGAATCCGTACTTGACGTGGAACGCGAGCGATTATTGCGGTATAAATTTTGTGATTGTCAACTCAAAACACATTTGGAAACCTGATGTCGTGCTGTACAATAGGTGAGTGCTTCCATTCAAGGTCTTTTTTTTAACATACTGTATATACTGGAGGGGCCAGTATATACATGTTCGCCCCCCAGTAAAGAGTATATATGTTCGCCCCCCAGTAAAGAGTTTTTGCCCTCCCCCAGTAAAAGTCCCTTTAGTAAAGAAATGAGCAAAAATCATACTGATATAGCTCGAAATCAATGCTGAGAAGCTCAAAAACTCAAAAACCCATAACGGCAAACATGTCTACCATACCGCTAAAAAATTCTTGTAATTGTTCACTAACAGCATTGGCCAAGAAGCTGCCATCTACAACCGTAACTACTTGATTAAGATTCACTCAAATGGTAACACTGAATGGTATTGTCCAGCAGAGATCAGTAGCATTTGTCAGATTGACATCAAGAATTTCCCATTTGACACTCAGCAATGTACACTCAAGTTTGGTTCTTGGGCTTATACTGGATCGGAGGTTCGACACAATTTACTTTCTCTTCCAACTCTTTATCCAATAAAGAGTATTAACCCATTCACGGATAGAGGGTTGTTCAGCCAAGCAAACATGCAAACAAGCAAACAAATACATTAATCACTTCAAGCAAAGAACCAAGTAAACAACAAAAAAGCAGAGAAGAATGCAAAGTCAGTGAAACAAACAAGCAAGCAAACATGCGAGTAAACACGCAGGAAACCAAGCAAATAAACGATAGACTATCCGAACAAGTAACCACAAGTAATAGCCGGTTCCCTTTGTAGGTATTCTGAATACAACTACCATGATGCTTTGGGGGCCTTTAGTTGGCAATGCCATTGCACGCCCGAAAGGCATTCTGGTACTTGTATTCAGAAAACTCAATAACGGGAACTGGCTGTTCGAAAGAAAAGCGAAATTGTAGAAATTATGCATTTAAAGCAATAGGTGTGTGCTATTCTAGTCGAACTTCCAATGCCGAGGGGCGTATGCACCCAAATTGACCTCGGGAGAATCTCAAGAAATGACAGAAATTTTGAAAAATTTTTCAAATCTTGAAAAATCTTAAAAATCACCACATTGTTGCAATCCGTAAGGTTCTACAATCCACAATCACAAAAATCTTCCGAAAATCACAAAAAATCTTGGAAAATCTTAAAAATTCACTCTGAAATCTTAAAAAATCTTTGATATTACTAAAAATCCCAGGATCTGTAACAGAATCTTGAGATCTTTGAATAAAAAAATCTCGTAAACTATTCTTTGAGTGATACGCCCTTCGACCAATGCGATCGGGAAAAATTCTCTAAGATGAAGCAGTAAATCTATCTGAGTTCGCCTGAATACTTTACTAACTACAAGGTGTATCGAAAATACGCAATCTCAGAATTTCCCAACAAATCCAATTTGTTTTCAAACACAAAAGATTATAGGCCCGCCGTGGGAGTCTAAAATAGAGAGTTTTAGCAAAGAGTACGAGTACGAGTACGACTACGAATCATCTACGAATACGAGATTCGACCGCCAGA
>JAODVM010324122.1:0-11566 GCA_025400095.1 Phenganax marumi
TTTCTTATGCCTAAGGTTAAAAATAATGAAATATTACCACAATCCTTGAGGAACATGTTTGAACTTAAATCGTTATTCTTTGCGCAGTAACAGTAACAACTGCAAAGTTTGTAACACGAACTTCATGAAAAAGAGCGTAAGCTACTTTGGCTGTCATTGTGGAATAGTCTACCAACTACAGTTAAAAGGCGCTAGCCTCAACAAACTATCTAGCCTTGATCGCTTGTAAATAGCTATTTCCTTGCAAAATTATAAAATTTTAATTTAATAATTTTCTCAACTAGATTTATTTTGTGTCAATAATGTGGAATTGTTAAAATGTAGTAGTGCATGAAGACAATCCTACTCTTCGTTGTTATTTTTGTTTTTCTTGCGAGTCCTCAAACACATACATGTGGAGGAGGTACTTGTAGTTATAGCAGAGAGCATGCGTCCACCTTTCGGTTTTGTGGCACCAAGTGGCGTAAGTTTTGAAAGCGTATATTTTAGTTGCAACGCTTCGTAATGTGTAACATATTTCAATCTTTAAAATTTTCAATTCTTATTAACCGAGACCTACTAAACATCTTTCTAATCAAAGTAAAACGTTACAAAGTATATATACGCTCTCAAACTGTATAAATCACGGCGCAGTCTTGGAAAAACGGGGAATTAATTCGCAGTAATACTCCTAGTGTCTTTCTGGCTTTTGCCCGGTTGCGACGCCATCTTGGATTTCTCTACCATATGTGGGGTCAACGCGCGCTATAGGCAGGCGAGTGATTTCTTTTTTCGCTATCCGAAAATCCAGCAACATCCCGAGCAGATCCCAAGTGCACAGATGATGCTATCCTGCACGGAAAACCATTTGGTAATTGCTTTATGTAGTAATTACAGTGAAAGAACGGTTAATGTGTTTCACTGTAGTTATTATATAAATAGATTTTTATGTGGGGGCAAAATTGAAATATCGAGATGGCGGATAAGAAGCGTGCTGAGTTTGACTTCTCAGACACCATTTTGCTACGCCTGCTCAAACATGTTTGCTTTGATGGAAATTGACTTAAACCCTGTAGAAAACAAAAGAGGGCTTGTATGTACGACCCAAATACCTTCGTCGCCGTATATATTATGTGCAATAGTAAAACGCCTTCCGTTCGTATGCAAACTTCGACACTTTTGTACAGGAAATAGTAGTTCGAATACAATCACGGATAAACATACACAATTGAGTGTTTTAAGGACATCAAAATAGCGGGAGTCCGAACGACAAGTGCTATTTGCAGTCTTTAAAAAACTTACGAATGCATGTTTTTCGGTAATTGCTCGTGAATCTGTACTATTACTTGAATAATATTGCTTCGAGATGTTTTGAGACAAAAGAATATTAATAAACGTAACACTTGCTGTTCTGGTTTTACTCTTCACATTGTTTTTGTAATTTTCAAATTTCAGACAATAGTAATTGTGAAAGTCTTTGTTTACTTACAACCCCCTTCATGTTTTTTCGATTGAAGGTATTCATGTTTGACTTTCATTGCTTTTTAGCCAATCAGAAAACAGTATTTGCAATTCAATTTCACATGTTTACAGCACAATGATACATATCTGCAGTGCAATTTAACTTTTTATAGTGCAATTACACATTTTTGCGGAGCAATTACACATTTTCAGATAAAATCAGCCAATCTGCATTTGAGAAATATATCTCAAACGACATTATTAACAGAAAAAAACTAGTTAAATTGATCGACCTAAGCTTGAGGATATATTGTTGACAAAGATACAGCTAAACATATCGCATCACGTGCATTTAATCATGAATCTCTATGGAAAGCTGCACTGATGGCACTTCAAAAACACCGACAAAAAAGCACTTGTTAAAAACATAAATTTACATGAGGTGCCACGCACGCATTGGGCAACAGAACTTTGAATACTATTAAAACTGTTCACAAAATAAATATATCCACATTTTTTTCCACCATTGCGCCTGCTACCCCTAACCCTCGATCTACTTATTGGACCATCCGAAGATTCCGGCAGGAGCAGTAGTTACTTTAATACAACAGTAACGTTTGGCTCTGCAAAAACTTCCGCTTTTCTTTCAAGTGCTAAAAGGTAAGTGCGACCCATAATGTTACAGAAGGGTATAAGTTCTTCTGTGACAAATTTTAATTGTCCATTGCCCGTGTGTATAGTCAGTATAGATACGATATTTTCAACCACCAATTTTTCTGTGACTAGAAAACCAAGCTCGTCTGTAACCTGCTTAAGTAAGTGTTGCAGTACTCATACGGTACATGATGCATGAATTGTGTTTATCCACTGGTTTAGCTATCTGTCACAAAAGGACATCAAAGACCTGGATATATTTTTGCGTTAAATTAATGTTAAACTTTAAAACTAGCAAAAAAGTACGCAATTTAGCCATAACTGAAAATTAAAATATATCTGTTTAACATCCACGTGCAGTACAATATCTTCTAAGAATTCTATTAAAAACCATTAATTTAACAAAATACAAAGGAAATTCATGACCCATGGCGAATCTCTTTATCTGATATAGACTCGATCAATACTTCTCCTGCTATTTTTAGGGCGTAGATAAAAGCAATTCTCAATATTTCAAGGCCAGTAACCGCAAAAAGTCATGAATTTTAGAAGTCAGACACAAATCTTGCAGTTCTGTTTTACTTTACCAGATTCAGGCCTATAAACCCTCGGCTTCACTCCGAGTTCATAAATCTGAGAAAACCTTTTAGGCGGTAGTATATTTTCCTTGAGAAGTTTCATTTGCTCGTGTGTACAACGAAAACTGACAAGTTTTTCCTTGACAAGGAACCTCGTTCAGAAGCAAGTCGTGACAGCATCTTTTGTAACTTGCGTAGGTGCACGGTCGTCAAGGAACACTTGTTCGTCGGATGTACGCGCAAGCGAACACTTCAAAAGGCCTTGTCCACACGTATCCGGATTTTTTAAAAACGGATATTTTTTTCTCCATTTTTGAAAAAATTTGCGTCCACACGCAGCGTATTCGAATCGTTTTTGCCCGTCCACACGTAAGCCCAAAAACGGAGGAAATATAATAGCGCTCGACGTAGAGCATGCGCATTGCTTAGTAATACGAGATCTCCAAATGATGGCCGGGTCCAGTTTAAATAATCCATGCGCAGTTTTTAAAAAAGATCTCGTATTTGTTTTGTATTCCTGGTTGGAGGAATATAAAGTAAAAGAAGCCGGCTGTTTCTTTCACGTTTTAAAATAACTTTTTGCGACATTGAGACGGAAAGCATCTTTATAACATTCATCGCATTCTCAAATATGCACCAAACCCGCTTTGCTATATATAGACTGGACCCGATCACTCACGTCACCGTTATCCAAAACCTCAGTTTTCGTTTGTCCACACGTAAACAAAAAACGGCGTTTTCGAAATCCTCCACTCTGGAGAGCGTTTTCGAAAACCTCCGTTTTTGGTTGCCGAAAAAGCCGTTTACGTGTGGACGCAAGGCCAAAACGGGGGAAAAAACTTCCGTTTTCAAAAATATCCGCGTCCTATATGTACGGGTCCTCGTCGTATGTACGGTCAAGCAATCACTTCAAGAGAAATTTATCAAGGAGTATTGCGCGCTCATCTGTACAGGACTTAACGCATAACAATATGTTTTCCAAATGTCTGCTTAATGTGTTGTTGCTTGTACCACCTGTCGAATGACGTATGTGCGTAGCACGCCCTGGTAAGTGCTTTGGGAGAATAGTTGTTGTTGGAAACCACGATGTCACGTTCTTGACTATTGTTTTGAATAAGACATCAAGCACGGATTGTCTGTGCACGGTATGACGGGTAAGTAGACGAAATTTCGTACTATGCTTCAACTTCGTTAATTTCTTACAGTCTTACTCGAGGGCTTTATTAGTTATAGAGTATAGTAGCCCTCTTAAACATACATTATCTGCAAATTTATGGTAACAGTACGTAGCTAAATTAAACATACAATAAAATAAAGCGAGCTTTTCAACATACTGTCGATACACTCGAAATGAGCTCCCATTTCGCGCATATATGTAGGCTAATATTGTCGATAAATTAATGTGCTTCTGCACTCCTAATTGGACAACAATGTGGAAACGTAAAACTAACGTAACTCCACTTTGACTGCTTCTGCTTTTTTCACAGAATGAAAGCTAGAACGTTTCAGCCTTTCAGTGATAAATTTCTCAATCACTGGTCAAACCACTTGTCTGTAGATAATAGTGTTGGTTTCGAAACGGGAAGTTTAGAATTCGTGATAGGATGTTTCTAGGCTGCTAGCAAAATGTTCCCATGAAATGCGTATTTTCCCTAGCGTAAAGCACGTTTCAGTAAGCAAATGCGCAATTGCGGCAGCTTAATCTAACTCAGCGTTTTCCTGTTGCGCAAACAGATTATTTTCATGTTCCGGTGTTTTGCGCATAAATGCAGGCAACTCAACCATTTTTTGGTTAGTCATTTTGTGTGCGACGAGAATTAGAGTATTCAGTTGTGGACGCTTGATTGAAGCATTCGTTCTATTGGAATCCTAGTCGAAATATATAGTGATATTGGCGTGTAAGGATTCATATTCTATCCACATTGGAGTAGCTCTATTTGCTGCATTTGGCTACAATAAAAGAAAACTAGAAAAGTTCTAAAGTGCGTGCGCAAACCAAATTCGAATCGATCTTAGCTGATACGATTCCGACCTACAACATCTTGCCTATTTGTCTATCTACGTACCTACCTCTACGAGCTGTTGTACCGTCAAGTATAGTCATCAAGCGAGAACCGTTCGCAACATCTTGTTTGTTTAAGTGAATAAATAATCAGAACATTGTCGTTTGAAATTCTGTCGAGTTCGATTTTATCCACGCACTGTCTACAACAAGTAGTTTCATTTGGATTCGTTTGACATTCGCTTTCTACCAAATGAAAGCTACACCTACTTTAAAAATTATCATTTTGTAACAGAACAAACAGGGACCATTTCTATTAAATCTGTTCCTATCAAACAGGGTTAAAAACTTCCATGGAATAATGATAATTACAGTAGCGAGGTAACGCGAAGTAGGCGTTTGAATGAGAATGCAAGCAGAGTATACTTGACGCAAAATATCAAATGTGTGAAAGGCTATTTTAAGAACTATAGTATAGGCAGTACTGTGATTAGTCGAGGTTTCTCGATAAGAAACTTTCGGTTACTCTTTAATTCATTGCATGTGAAAAAGAAACTTGAGCACTTGACATTTGTCGAATGGGCACCAAATTCAGCAGTTCATCAATGAGATCCAGAGCGCCGTATAATTTGCATAGCATTGAATGATATCAACAATGCAGCTGCATTAAAATGATTTCAATACAATAGATGAATTAACGATTAACCTATGATAATGAACGTGGTAATGAACGTGCGTCTGTCTATATGTAACAGTAGTTAAAATAGAACTTCATAACAATAACTAGTTGTTTTTATACATTTTTAGAACAAATATTTTGTTTGTGGTAACAAACTTAAAAATCGTATGAAACAACGTTTTATCCATGGTGCAATTCATATAGTTACTAAGTTATTCCTCACGCATGGTAAACGCTCCATCATGCGATATTTCTGGTTACTATATGGTAAGCGTCTCTTCCGGTGAAATGGCACAACTAGGTTAACCCCCCCCCCCATCCAGCGGCAAAATCCCGCAACGCGTGGACCCTACGCGTGGGAAATAAGCCCGCGAGACGTGACGCTGACAAGCATGGTATCACTTCCGGTTGGTAGAATAGAGTGGATTCCACGCGTGGGCTATGACGTCGTTAAGATATGACGTCATAGATTGTGCGCACGGGTGTGCGCACGCAGGGTGTGCGCACTAATTGTCGTGGGATCTGATCGGTCTACAGGGCACACAAAGGGGTGTGAGCACGGGCGTGCGCACTAAATTTCGTGCAATCTGATTGGTTGACACGCCAGTATAAAGCGATGATAGGGAAACGTTTCGGCATAATGCACCCAGCGTTTGCAGAGACTACTTAAGAAGACTTGAATGATGAAGTGTTTACACGGAGAACCTGCAGCATGTTCGACAACGAAAAATGGTTCCTTTTGGTCTTGTGGTCAAAACCCGACTTGCCAGTTCTTTTGCACGGAAGACGAAGGTTATCTGCTGATTGATCCATACAAAGAAGTGTGCGCACGGGTGTGCGCACTAAGAGAGTTATGACGTCATAGGGGTGTGCGCACTAAATTTTGTGCGATCTGATTGGTTGACACGCCAGCTTAAAACGATGATAGGGAAACGTTTCTGCATAGTGCATCCATCTTTCATAGAGTAAACACGGTTTTCTTGAATTCTACGACTTTTGTGGAGATGATTTATTTGGGACAAAGTTTGGTAAGTGTGTATTTCCATAAAGTATTGCGTGTGATCGTCATGACAGCTCGAATTTTTGATATGATTTTTTGAAAATACAAAATTGAAAAAAGTTTTTTCCTCTTATAGAGTAAACACGATTTTCTTGAATCATACGACTTCTGCGGAGAAGACGTATTTGGGACAAGTTTCGGTAGGTGTGTATTTAGACGAAGTATCGTGTGTGGTCGTCATGACAACTCGAATTTTTTCTTGATATGATTTTTTTGAAGATACAAAATTGAAAAAGTTTTTTTCCTTTTTCTTGTTTTGCAACACTGAGACGCAACATGGACGAATCCATGGATAGTTTCATGGATACTTGGACGCCCGCACAACGACGGCAGTTCCTGCTCGATTGGCAGAACAACGAGCATCTTTTAGAGGCATCGCAGCTACGTGATGACGAGCTTTCTCTTCGTGGACAAAAAAGATCAATTGATGATGTAAACGACGGTGCAGGCACATCAGAAGAGGTTGGCAATAGGTTGTCTAAAGTTTTGCATGATAACTTATTTGATCGAATATTAAAATTCTAAGCTTTTAAGTGAAACTAAATATTTAAGCGATTGTATGATCAAGGGTTTTTCAACATAAATTGCTACAATTTATATATTCTTTCTGTCTGGTTTTGTTTATAGGTTCGCAATAATAGCTTTTTTAGGCTAAACAATACTAAGCAAGTACGAGTGAAAAAGTTTCGTACAACTGGCATGGACTATAGTTTCCAGTTTACGGACACATTGCGCATTTGGAACTCTCTCAATACCATCATCGACTTCAGGAAGTATTCGAAAGTTTATTGAACACGGTCACGCAAGATGTACCCATGCACGATCAAGTCCGTTTCGTACTGCAGTCGCCTCAGCTAGAATACCCTATCTCGCTCCCGTTTATGCCTCGTCAGCGCTTAACTACCGAACGTGTGTTGGCTGAATTTGAGCGTGTGGTCCAGTCCAACCAAGAACTTTCGCTTGCATGATACCGTGAAAGTCAATTTGATTCATGCCCATATGCCTAATGGCGGTAAAGGCACCAAACGAAGTGAAATCAATCTGGAAAAACATTTGGCTAAAAAAGGATCCATTATACGCATCCAAAATAAAGATGAATTGTGTTTGGCTCGAGCCCTCGTTGTTTGTTGCCAAAGGCAAGATCGATAACGACAGGCAGTTTAAAGTATAGTCGACCATCGTTGGTCAATGCAAACCCAGTTAGCGTATGTATTGCACGAAAAAGCTGGCGTCCCCCTTGGACCCTGTAGTTTGGACCAAGTCAAACAGTTCCAAACCTATTTGTCTGACTACCAAATCAATATCGTCTCTAAAGATCATCAAAACGCTATCATCTTTTCTGGCCCTGAAGAACACGAAAAAAGATTTATCTGTTTCTACACGATGGTCATTACGATGTGATCACCAGCATGCCTGCCTTCTTTGCTCGGAAAAAGTATTGTCATACCTGTAAGTAAGCCTATGATCACGTTACGGATCATCTATGCCCTGATGCGTGCAAGTGTTGCCGATTTCCAAACTGCCCAATTGTCTCGTGGCTTCCCTGTAACGATTGTAACCGCATTTTCAAAAAGTCAAGCATGTTTCGACCGACATAAACAACGCACAGACGGCGGTAAATCCATCTGCTTTTCGTTTGTCAAGTGTGATCAGTGTCAAACAGTTGTCAGACGGGGACAATTGAGACCAGACCTACACCACTGTGGACAGACACGTTGCCGAACCTGCATGCAATACGTCGATATGAAGAGTCATCAATGCTACATGCAACCGGAAAGAAAGAAGAAAGAACCTAAGGAACCAGCTAGAAATGATGACGTGCCTGAAAACGGTGTTGATGCGAGATGGTTCTTGGACATGGAATGCCAACAAGGGGAAAAGAACCTAGCGGAGAAGAAGAAGAGCCTCAACGTGGATACAGCGAACCTTTGTTCTTTGACTTTGAGTGTCAACAAGCAAACGGACAACACGAATCCAACTTCTGCGTGGTCCAGAACGAAGCCGGCGAAGAATGGGTATTCCAAGGCGATAATACGCGAAACAGTTTTGCGAATGGCTCTTCACCCAAGAACATGCGGGTTGTACTGTGTTTGCACACAATTTCCAAGGCTATGATGGCTATTTTATTCAACAATATTTGCACGAGAACGGTATTGTTCCCGAAGTGATTATGCGCAGTGCCAAGATCCTTACACTGTACGTGGAGATGCTCAACATCAACCTCATCGACTCCTTGAACTTTATCCCGATGAGATTGGCTCACTTCCCGAAAACATTTGGCTTAGACGAACTCACCAAAGATTACTTTCCACATCACTTTAACAAGAAAGAGAACGAGCAGTATGTGGGTGAACTTCCTGATCCGTGGTACTAGGATCCTGATGGCATGTCTCCAAAAGACAAAGAAAAATTTATGGAATGGCACAACAACTTGAAAGAGAATAACTACGTGGTTGACTTCCAACAAGAAATCCTGAACTATTGTCGTTCTGATGTGGACATTCTACGTCGCTGCTGCCTCAAATTTTGCAATCTGTTCCACGATATCACCGAGATCGATCCGTTTGAGAGATGCCTTATCATCGCTTGAGCGTGTAATCTCGTGTTTCGAACCAATTTCCTCCAAGATAACACCATTGCCATCATTCCTCCACACGGGTATCATCCAAAAGCTTAACAGTCCATTCTGGCTCTAAAATGGTTATCGTACACAGCCGAAAAGAATGAGATCTACATACAACACGCTCGCAACGCTGGAGAGAAAAGAGTTGGCAGCTATTTGCTTGATGGATATCACCAAGAAATGAACACCGCGTTTGAATTTCATGGCTGTTTTTGGCATGGTAAGTTTGTATTGTATGTTTTGTTTTATAAACACGATACTACATTATGTTTTATTTCTACAAGTTGTTTGAAATGTTATGCTCGCGACACAGTCAATGCTGTCAGCAAAGCTACCATGCACGAGCTTCACCAAGCAACCGTGTAAAAGACTCTGTACCTCAAAGAACATGGCTTCAACGTAGTGGAAATGTGGGAGTGTGACGTGAAACGTGAACTGGCACAGGATGATGACATGAAAAAGTAATTTGATCAGTATGATCTGGTGGATCCACTTGAACCACGTGATGCCTTCTTTGGCGGACGAACGAATGCTGCTAAATTGTACCACGACTGTCAAGATGGTGAAAATATCACGTATGTATAGGACATAAAGTAAATGATCCCTTTATTTCAGGATTATATCTCTATCCTTGGTGCAACAAGATGACGCGAGCTGTGGTTGGTCATCCTGTCATCATTACCGAGAACTTTGATGACATTTCCACCTATTTTGGCGTGTACGGTGCTTCCACCTCGTGGCTTATTCCATCCTGTTCTACCTTATCGCACCCAAAGAAAACTGATGTTTTCACTTTGCAAGACATGTGCTGATGCATGTAACCAGACTCCTTGCACTCACTCCGACAACGAAAGATCTATTCAAAGCACGTGGTGCAGTGTCGAGCTGGAAAAAACGTTAGAGAAAGGATACCAAGTCCCGAAAATCCATGAAGTATGGCATTTTCCACAATCTTCCACCGAACTCTTCAGCGAGTACGTCAAAACCTTCCTGAAAATCAAACAAGAGTCCAGCGGGTACCCAAAAGATTGTGTCACGGAAGAAAAAAAGCAACAGTACGTGGAAGAATACCTTCGAGTGGAACAAATATTATTGGAACATGAAAAGATCAAACATAATCCGGGCATGCGTGCACTTGCTAAATTGATGTTTAACTCGTTTTGGGGTAAGTATGAATGATCTAGGTCAAGTTTCTGACAAATGCTACATTTTTCATATCTTTATTTCTTAGGCAAATTCGCGCAACGTCCCAATATGACCAAAGTGGAGATGATCAGCGACGTGCAAGCCTATTTGGATTACTTGACATCAGACGAAATCACGGTGCTCGACGCGCGATTCGTGAGCGATGAAGTGGTCGAACTCCACTATGAGAACAACGAAAACTTTATTGTGTCTAATCCTAAAACCAATGTGGTCATTGCTGCTTTTACTACTGCCTACGCACGTCTCAAGCTCTACGATGTATTGGATATGTTGCAAGAACGCGTGCTCTACTATGACACAGATTCCGTGATCTTTGTTAGCCGACCAGGGGATCCAGAACCTCCCATTGGTCCGTAGCTTGGCGAATTGACAGACGAATTGAAAGGCGAGCATATCACCACGTTCGTGTCCGGTGGACCCAAGAATTATTGTTATCGCACGAACACTGGGAAATTAGAAACTAAGATATGTGGCATCACTCTGAATTGTACGGCCCGGCAAAAGATAAATTTTGATGTCATCCTTGAGTTAGTGTACCTTCATGCAATCGAACACGAAACGCGTCATGTCACGGTAGATATTCCCTACAAGATCACGCGAGATCCTAGAAGCAAGACCGTTGAGACCAAACGCATGAAAAAGGACTATCGTATTGTTTACGATAAACGTGTAATTATCGATGAATACTAAACATTGCCTTATGGATTTTAAATACATGATTATTCTATATTATAAAGTTTCTATATTATAAAGTTTCTATATTATCAAAAGTTTAAAGTACAGTGATTGTTCTTAAAAGTTCTCAATTTTCAGTTTATGACAGTGATTTAGATTCACTCCAGTCTGCTCTTCCAAATGCTTGATTTGCTTTGCGTTCTTGGCGTTAAGGTCCCGCATCACCACCTCCTTTGCGTTCATGCAGTAAGTGAAGTTATTCCCCTGGGGAGCAGGCGGTACTGTTATGCCCTTCAATGTTTCTAACATGATTTGCGTTAACAGATGTACTTGAGCATTTCAAGGCCGTTCACACTAGGTTTCATATCGCTCAAACTTTTGGTAAAAGCCTCTATGACATTGGCTTCTGAAACCTTATCCAAAGCATGATCAAAGTACATGCATAACTGTTCGTCCTTTTCCATCATGAGACGTTGATGTTGTCTTTGAGAAGGGTGGCCAATGAGGCAGCCGTTACAGTTATCAACGACAAGACGAGATATGATGGACGCTATCTCTTCAGCGTAACTTTCCAGCAATTTCTTTTCGATACGTTTCTGTCGATGTGAGAGAAACAATTCTTTATAGTCCATGTCCAAAGGTTTGGGAA